>BOPN01004573.1:85000-92500 GCA_017312705.2 Penaeus japonicus
ATCTGCCATGCGAAGTGGATGCTACATCTCACTCCATAATGGAGTAGCGACAAGCATCTCGTTAAAAAACACTTTCATTGACGTAACAAGAAAATAGATATTCGAATGCTTTTGAAAGATATTTTTTTATTTGTTTTGGGTGTGTGTGTGTTGTGTTGTTTATTCATCTTATGTGTTTAGATATGGATTGATTGATTGAGTTATAGGATATTGCAAATCGTTATGTGAATTATCTTTGATTTTTATGTTTATATAAACGACTCTTATCATCATTTATTGTTTGATATATAATGACGAGAAATGCCTCCCTTGAATAACAATCGTAAATAGATATGTAAATAAAAAGATAGATAAAGAGATAGAAATAAATAAAAATCATATGTGCACTTGATACCTTTACCGTAAAAAAAAATAAACTAGTACATGGAAATGTAAATCATTAAATTATTCTTTCCCTAATTAGGTTAAGTAGAGTTTTCTCCTTTCCCGGTATAATTTCTCCTCTAAATGATTGCTTCACTTGCAAATGCAGGAAAGAAGAAAGAAATCGTCCTGAATTTTAACTTTGGAAGAAACTCTTTGATGGTTTAAGTTTCCAGATTCTTACATGGATGGGAAAAAAGACAGAAAAAAACTAAGGCTGTTAATCTTCTTATCTGTTTATTCATTCATCTATTCATCTAGTTAACGTCAAACGATCAGTCAGGCATGTGTGATTGTGATTGTTAGTTACGTATTTATTTGTTTATTATTTATTATTTGAGAGGGAGGGAGGGACGGAGAGAGCGAGAGCAAGAGAGAAAGACAGAAAAAGAGAGAAGGAGAGAGTGAGAGCGAGAGAGAGAGAGAGAGAGAGAGAGAGAGAGAGAGAGAGAGAGAGAAAGAGAGAGAGAACGAGAGAGAGAACGAGAGATAGATAGATAGATAGATAGAGAGAGAGAAAAAGAGAGAGAGAAGGAGAGAGAGAATGAAAGAGAGAATGAAAGAGAGAGAGAGATTGAGAGAGAGAGAACGAGAGATAGATAGATAAATAGATAGATAGATAGAGAGAGAGAATAGTGGTTGCGCGGTTGCGTACATACACTCACGTATGAGTAATCAGAATCGTCCACGTCATAGAATAAAGCCTAAATCACATAAAATAATTTCAAACAATCCCAATCACACATGTCTGACTGATCGTTTGACCTTAAATCAACCCTTCAGTGGCTCTGTAGCATAATATCTATAAATTCGAATACGATATAGAAATATACCTTTTGACGACCTGTAAAATTATTATAGCTAATTTCAGAAGGGTAATGCCGTTTTCCTAGGCCTATATCAGTTAGGGATATTGACTAAATGAGGTCAGGGTAGGGAGAAAAAGGGAACATCTAATTTCCTTTTCTCCTTCGTAATGATTCTAGGATTTTTTAGGGTTTCATATTCTCAATATAAAGTAATAGGCATAGATTTAGAGGCTGTAGATATGGGTCTTCATTTAAGAAGCTTATTTCTAATGACTTGCGGCAGATCCATAAAATAATTAGCTGTAATATGATTATTTATATGTAATACACTGTTTCTAAAAGTTATTCTTGATTTCGATTCATATTTGATACGTTGTTTTCAGTCTATAAATCACTCGAATTCATATAAATCATTGATATGTCAATATTTTATGAACCTCTTTCACTTTATTTATTTATAAACTTATTCGATCGGTCGCCGGCTGAGTCCTCTTATTTTTTTTGTTTTTTGTTTTTTTCTTTCTCTTCTTATTTTATTTATAAATCAAGCCCATCCGATTATATTTGCATTGGGTTTATTTATTCTCACTCTCTTTAGCGTCCAAGGCTGAAGATGTCTGAGTCTCTGATTCGGTGAGGGTCTTAGGAGTGAGTGAGAGAGAGAGAGAGAGAGAGAGAGAGAGAGGCAGAGAGAGAGAGAGAGAGAGAGAGAGATATATATATATATGTATATATATATATATATATATATATACATGTATATATATATATATATATATATATATATATATATATATATATATATATATATATATATATATATATGTATATATATATATATATATATATATATATATATATATATATATATATATATATATATATATATATTATTATTATATATATAATACATGTATAAAATCAACTAGGTACGAGTTATTATAAATGCAAATTCAATAAGCGATAGCCAATACTAACACCAGCTGAGTCCAACCGGTTTTAATAGCAGTGGTTGTTTACAGTATATATATATATTGAGTTATCGATTTTACGTAATGTAGGATCAGTGATATATACTGAGAAACATGTTCAGGGAATATGATGATAAATGATAATGATAAGAAGGATGATAATGATAAGGACAATAACAATAAGATTAATAGTAATTGTGATAATTATAGAGTAATGATTATCAAAATGAAAAGAATGAGGATATTAATAACCATAATAAAATAATGCCAATAAAAAAAAAATGAAAGTTGATATAAAGTTAATATAATGTTCATAAGGACGAAATTTCAAAATATTAATAACAGTTACAGTAATTCTGAGAACAATAACAAGAGATGAAAAAATAGATCTTAAAAAGATATATGTAAAAAAAGATATATATATTTTCGCATATGATTATTTTTTTCCTTTTGCGATAAGAATCGTATTTTTTGCTCCAGAGATTAAAAATATATATATATTTTTTCTGTGATCCTTATGAACACTTTAAAGAAAAAATTGCTTTGATCCATTTTTATCATCTTTAAAAATCATATGAGAGAGAGAGAGAGAGAGAGAGAGAGAGAGAGAGAGAGAGAGAGAGAGAGAGAGAGAGAGAGAGAGAGAGAGAGAGAAAGAAAGAAAAAAAAAGAAAAAAAGAAATAAGGAAGAGAAAATTAAAAAAGAAAGAAAAAAAAAGAAAGAAAGAGAAAAGAACACCAAACAACAAACAACAACACCCCCCCACCCCCCCACCCCCCAAAAAAAAATAAAAAAAATCAAAACCAAAGAAACAAAGCAGAAACAAAACAGAGCTCACTTAAAAACGAAATAACAGAATAAGAATAATCGCACCATTTAATTAATCCAACTCCCTACACGTAACAGAGAGGCATCGCCGCCCTCTAGCCCGGAAATGAAGGTGAGGGATGACGCCACGGGGAGCATTGGCTTCTCGGGAGGAAGACCTACGGAGGGGAAGAAGGGGGAAGAGGGGAGGGATGGGGAAGGGGGAGGGGATGGTGGGAGGGGGGAAAGGATGGGGAAGGAGGGGAGGAGGGGAGGGAAGGATGGGGGGAGGGAAGAGGGGGAGGGGATGGGGAGTGAGGGGATGGATGGAGAGGGGAGTGAGTGGGAGGGGGGAGGGAAGGAGGGGAAAGGATGGGGAGTGAGGGGGGAAAGGATGGGGAGTGAGGGGGAGGGGAGTAAGGGGGAGGAGGAAGGGGATGGGGGAGGGATGGGAAGGAGGGGATGGGGGAGGGGAAGGATGGGGAGTAAGGGGGAGTGAGGTGGGGAGTGAGGGGGACGGGGGGGGGATGGGGAAGAGGGGAGTGATGGGGAGGAGGAGGGGATGGTGGGAGGGGGGATGGGGAGGGGATGGGGATGGTGTGAGGGGGGAAAGGATGGGGAGTGAGGGGGGGAGGGGATGGGGAGTGAGGGGGGGAGGGGAAGGATGGGGAATAAGGGGGAGGGGAGGGGGGAGGAATAGGGGGAGGGGATGGGGAGTAAGGGGGAGGGGAGGGGGGAGGAAGAGGGGGAGGGGATGGGGAGTGAGGGGGACGGGGGAGGGATGGGGAGGGGGGAGGGATGGAGGGGAGGAGGGGAGGGGGGAAGGATGGGGAGTGAGGGGATGGGGGAGGGATGGGGATGGGGAGTAAGGGGGAGGAGGGAGGGGAAATGGGGAGGAGAGGAAGAGAGGGAAAGGAAGAGGAATGAGGGGGGAGGAGAGGGGAGGGGAGGAAGAAGGGGAGGGCAGTGAGGGGGAGGGGGAAGGGGAGGAGGGGAGGGGAGGAAGAGGGGGAAAGGATGGGAAGTGAGGGGGAGGGGGGAAGGATGGCGAGTGAGGTGGGGAAAGGATGAAAAGTGAGGGGGGGGGAGGATGGGTGAGTGAGGTGGGGAAAGGATGGGGAGTGAGGGGGAGGGGGGAAGGATGGGGAGTGAGAGAGGAAAGGAAGAGGAGTGAGGGTGGGGGAGGAAGAGGGGGGAAGGGGAGGAGAGTGAGAGGGGGATGGGGAGAAGCGAGTTAGAAAAGAAAGGGGCAAAGAGTGGGTGGAGTAAGGGTAAGAGGGAGGAAGGGGAAGGAACAGGGTGAGGAAAGGGAGAGGAGTGAGAGAAAGTAGAAAGGAAAGGTGGGTGAGAGGGGAAAAGTGAGAGGGAAGAAGAGGAAGGGAAAGAGAGGGGAGAGGGGGAAGGTGAGAGGGAAGAAAGGGAAAGGAAAGAGAGGGGAGAGGGGGAAGGTGAGAGGGAAGAAAGGGAAGGGAAAGAGAGGGGAGAGGGGAAAAGAAGGAAAGGGAGAAAGAGAAAGAGAAGGAGAGGGAGAAAGCAGAAAGGAGTTGAGGGGAAGCGGAACAGAGGAGGTGAAAAAAAAGAGAGAAAAAGAAAAAGAGAAAACAAGAGGGAAAGGAGGAGGGAGTGAATAAATCTGTGCACAAGGGAAATGGGAAGGAGGGGAAAGGAAATATGAGAAAGGATCGGAGCGTAAAGGGAGAGAAAGAGAAGGGAACGGGAAAACGCGAGAGGGGAGAAAGGGAATGTGTGAACGAGAAAGATAGAAAAAGGAAGAGAGTTGAAGAATGGAAAAAAGGGGGAAAACATGGAAAAGGAAACGGAGAAAAAGATTGAAAATTTGTAAAAAATAAGGATAATAGAAATTATTATAAAAATTAATGGAATAATTAAAAGTGAAAAAGGCGAGAATAATTATGAAGTAGATGGACATCAGAAGACGAAGAGGAATAGGGAAAGAAAAGCGGAGAAAGAGGGAGACAGATAGATAAAAAAAAGCGAAAAGAGATAGATATGAAGAGACGAAGAAAGTAAAGAACGACAAACGTAAAAGAAGAGAATAAAATGAGTGGTTAGTAGAAAGAGGGACACTGGAAAAAGAAAAGGACGCAGGAAGAAAGTGTTGATAAATAGGAAAAAAAACAAAACAGGAAGAGAGAAGAGAAAGAGGGGAAAAGAGAAAATACATGGTGAAGGAACAGAGGGAGGGATAAGAGATATAAGAAAGGGTAGAAGGAAGGGAGGAGAATAAGGGAAAGAATGACTGTAAGAAGAGGGAAACACGCGGAAGACGATAGAAAGGGAATGGGGATAGGAAAGAAAGAGAGAGGAGGAACAGAAAAAGAAGAAGAAGAGAGAGAAAAAAAAAAACGAGTGAGGGAGGGGAAAAAGGAAAAAAAAAGAAAGAGAGAAAGAGAGAAGATACAAGTGGAGAAGAAGGTGAGAAGGGGAAAAGGGAAATGCGAAAGTAGAAAGAGGGAAGAAAGACAAGGGAAAGAAAGAAAGGAAAAGGACAAGAGAGATATCCATAGAAAATGAAGGGAGGGGGGGGGGTGGAGGATCAACAGGGGAAAGGGTTAAGGAATGTTCAAAGTGTGCAGGGTAAATGGGAAGTTTGCAACCATAGCAATTGAAGGGTAATAGGTGATGCTGTGGAAAAAGGCAAATTTATCTCATAGAATAAAAAGGAAAATATTAATAGAAAATAAAGGTAACATAGATGATTATAAAGTCAATAGAATAGATGAAAGTAAAAAAAAAAAAAAAAAATCATTCGATTAAATGAGAATATATATATATATATATATATATATATATATATATATATATATATATATATATATATATATATACATACATATATATATATATATATATATATATATATATATATATATATATATATATATATATATATATATATATCCATACATATACACACAACATTCTAGTTACGTGCGTGTATGCGTATGCGTTTGTAGAGAGAGAGAGAGAGAGAGAGAGAGAGAGAGAGAGAGAGAGAGAGAGAGAGAGAGAGAGAGAGAGAGAGAGAGAGAGAGAGACGTATATATATCTACATGTGTACGCATTTCCCTCGCTCTCTGGAATTCCTGACTGAGCGCTGGTCGGCCGCATTTCGGTAATGATGTTCTCCACCACATGTCTTCAGCTGCTAGTCCTCGTCGATCGTTGGGTTTTAATCTGCTTAGATTTCTGTCTGAATTTATCCTTACGTTTGTTTAGTTACTTATTTTACATAGATTTTTTTATAGATGTAGTGAGATTTATGTTGAGAGAGAGATGGAGAGAGGTAAGAGGGAGAGAGAGAGGGGGGGGAGAGAAAGAGAGAGAGAGAGAGAGAGAGAGAGAGAGAGAGAGAGAGAGAGAGAGAGAGAGAGAGAGAGAGAGAGAGAGAGAGAGAGAGAGAGAGAGAGAGAGAGAGAGAGAGAGAGAGAGAGGGGGGGGGGGGGGGGGGGGAGAAGGAGAGAGAGAGAGAAGGAGAGAAAGAGAAAGAAAGAAAGAAAGAGGAGAAAAAGAAAATTAAAATCAAAACAAGAAGAGAGTAGAAATAGAAAAAAAACGAAAACGAAGAGAAAACACGTAACAAAAAAAAAACACCCTCGAGCAAAAAATATCCCCCCCCCCCAAAAAAAAAAAAAAAAAAAAAAGTGTCTCGTCGTGTTTTCCTCCTTCCGAGATAAAAAAAAAAATTCTCCCAGTCCAGAAGCTCTGCAATGAACTAAACCTCCAGTTGAATTAGCATATCAACAGCAGTCGCGACTTTTGAGCTTTCACAGGAAACCACGAACTTCGCTGTGGACGAAGGAGCCTGACTGCTGGGCGCTCGCTCCCTCCCTTTCGCATTTTTGTTGTGCGAGGATCGAAACTATTCGATTATAGGGCGTGTGGATAATCGAAATTATTCGATTATAGGGCGTGTGGATAATCGAAACTATTCGATTATAGGGCGTGTGGATAATCGAAACTATTCGATTATAGGGCGTGTGGATAATCGAAACTATTCGATTATAGGGCGTGTGGATAATCGAAACTATTCGATTATAGGGCGTGTGGATAATCGAAACTATTCGATTATAGGGCGTGTGGATAATCGAAACTATTCGATTATAGGGCGTGTGGATAATCGAAACTATTCGATTATAGGGCGTGTGGATAATCGAAACTATTCGATTATAGGGCGTGTGGATAATCGAAACTATTCGATTATAGGGCGTGTGGATAATCGAAACTATTCGATTATAGGGCGTGTGGATAATCGAAACTATTCGATTATAGGGCGTGTGGATAATCGAAACTATTCGATTATAGGGCGTGTGGATAATCGAAACTATTCGATTATAGGGCGTGTGGATAATCGAAACTATTCGATTATAGGGCGTGTGGATAATCGAAACTATTCGATTATAGGGCGTGTGGATAATCGAAACTATTCGATTATAGGGCGTGTGGATAATCGAAACTATTCGATTAT
>BOPN01004573.1:110000-112500 GCA_017312705.2 Penaeus japonicus
TTTTTCTTTCTTTTTAAGGTAAATTATCGGAAAATTGCGGTAGGGTTTTCTGAAGAGAATAATTTCGATTTTGAGTGTGGCCATGAATAGAGTAATTAGTTGAAAATATGGAAAGAATTTAAAGTACAATGGTTGAGTTTAGTTTTCAATGATATACATGGCATCTTATCTATTCATCTGTCTACTTATCTATCTATCTATCTACGTGTGTGTGTGTGTCTGTTGGTGTGCGTGTGTGTTTGTGTGTATGTCTGTGTTTGTGTGTATGTCTGTGTTTGTGTGTATGTTTGTGTGTGTGTGTGTGTGTGTGTGTGTGTGTGCATGTATGTGAGTGCGTGTGTATGTGTATTCCATTTTGCGAATATATTGAAATGTTCCTTCCGGTCCCAACCCGCTCACGGATATCATATAAGTAACACTCAAGTACTGCATAAAATAAAGATTGGATATAAGAGTATGCATTTCATAAAATACTCGACAGGAAATTCATTTACACTATATGCGTAACATGATTATAATTTAGTGGTACTTTCATACTCTCTCTCTCTCTCCCTCTCAGTCTTATCATTATTCTTATTTTTATCAACATCATTATGATTGTAATCATTACTGTTATCACTATCATCAACATTAACATTACGATTATTATCATTATCATTATTGCTATCATTATCATTATTGCTATCATTATCATTATTGCTATCATTATCACTATGACTACTATCATTGTCATTATCATAATGATTTTTATCATTATCATTTTGTCATCTTTATCATGATAAATATTGTTAATGTTATTTTTCTCATTCCTAACACTTTTCTGTCAATTTTCAGAGAATTTGTAATTTTTTGAGCGAGTTTCCGCGTCAAAACATTTCCGTTGTCTTTTTAGCCACGCGTACTCAAATCAAGACCTATATTCTAAAATGTTTGTATTTGTTTAAAATCATTAATCACAATCAAATTTAATTAGATATATTTTCTTGTATATAACATTATAACATTAACAAAATGAAATATGCAAATTATTTTTCCCCCCATTAATAAGGTTTGTTTTAAGTTCCCGATATGATCGTTTACATCCGTCAGCCACAGAGCGCGCCATTTTTCCTCCAGATTTGAAACACCATGAACTGTGCCAATTCCCCTTTATGGACACACGCTTTTCATAGGAATATTTGATTGAGAATATTTTCTTGCATTTTCTTGTCACGCCCAGAAACTGCTAAAACAAAATTAGCATCGCCGCACACTTTCGCTTGCTCGGCGCCTATCGCGTGACTATGCCGATGACTCAACTTTTGAAAAATTGGCGGGAAAAAGCGACGGAAAATATGCTAGTGTGACAGCGTCTTAAATTACTATCAATAGTCTTATTATCATTTATGTTATCGTTATTATTAATATTGATATTAACATCATTCATATTTTTTATTGTTTTTATTATCAGCATTATGATTATTATTGTTACCATCATCATCATTATCATTATTGCTATTATCAACATTATTACTATTACTATTATGATTATCATTGTTACCAGCATCATCATTATCATTATTATTATCATCATTAGTATTATCATTATCAATATTAATATCGTCATTATTATTATCATTACCATTATTATTATCATTATCATTAATATGATTACCAATTTTATCTACTGATCACCATCTTATTTATGGTATCTTAAAAAGAATCGAAAAGTGTCTCAATGACTAATCCTAATTATCTTGTTAATACTAATAACTTGGTACATGGTAACTTGATACATGGTAACTTGATACATAGTAACTTGGATGGTAACTTGAATGGTAACTTGAATGGTAACTTGGTACATGGTAACTTGAATGGTAACTTGGTACATGGTAACTTGAATGGTAACTTGGTACATGGTAACTTGAATGGTAACTTGGTACATGGTAACTTGGTACATGGTAACTTGGATGGTAACATGGTACATTGTAACTTGAATGGCAACTTGGTACATGGTAACTTGGTACATGGTAACTTGGATGGTAACTTGGTACATGGTAACTTGAATGGTAACTTGGTACATGGTAACTTGAATGGTAATTTGAATAGTAACTTGGTACATGGTAACTTGAATGGTAACTTGAATAGTAACTTGGTACATGGTAACTTGAATGGTAATTTGGTACATGGTAACTTGAATGGTAACTTGGTACATGGTAACTTGAATGGTAACTTGAATAGTAACTTTGTACATGGTAACTTGAATGGTAACTTGAATAGTAACTTGGTACATGGTAACTAGAATGGTAACTTGGTACATGGTAACTTGAATGGTAACTTGAATAGTAACTTGGTACATGGTAACTTGAATGGTAACTTGAATGGTAACTTGGTACATGGCAACTTGAATGGTAACTTGAATGGTAACTTGGTACATGGTAACTTGGATGGTAATTCTTTCGATACCTAATGATAAATCTCTCTATCTGTTAAGTTCCATAGTTTGTTTATATACCACGGT
>BOPN01004573.1:117500-120115 GCA_017312705.2 Penaeus japonicus
TAATTGCAGGCTGTTCTTGTGCAGCTTCGCGTTCACATGTAATTGCAGGCTGTTCTTGTGCAGCTTCGCGTTCACATGTAATTGCAGGCTGTTCTTGTGCAGCTTCGCGTTCACATGTAATTGCAGGCTGTTCTTGTGCAGCTTCGCGTTCACATGTAATTGCAGGCTGTTCTTGTGGAGCTTCGCATTCACATATAATTGCAGGCGCTTCTTGTGCAGCTTCGTGTTCCCATGTAATTGCAGGCTGTGCTTGTTCAGTATTCACTGAAGGCTTTTCCCATTTAGCCACGGGAAAATAAACCATGCCATAACATGGCAACTTCTGTTTTTCTTTATCAGTAGTGTCAGTTGATTCGTCGTTGCTATCGCTTAATGAAATTTCATATTAGCATCCATCAGAAGAGGGTTGTTCCCTGTCACTCAGGATTCGGGCTGATTTACGTGGCAGTGGCTTGACGGACATAATATTTCTGAGATCAGAAGTGGTGGTATCGTCATCCTCATATATAGAGTCGTGATAATTAAATATCTCGCTATATTCGTGGCCACTGACGTACTGTTTACCGAATGACAACATGAGGAGGTCGCCAAGGGAGATGCGGAGGTAATCCAGGTTGTCATTGAGCCTGCCTCTGCTTATCAGGTGGCGGCGTCCACAGGGAGTGGGGACGTAGAACAACAAGTAGAACAAGTGCAGAAGGGTTACCAACCACAGCATCAGTACCACTACCCCTGTCACGAAGAAAAGCCCCATGTAGAAGGTGGCCATGCTGTTGTAGCAACCGTAGTAGTTTCCCTGGTAACCTGTCAAATGGGCCTCAAATGTTATGCTGCACGAGAGGAAGGACGGGAAGGCCACAGAGATAGGGTCCGTGAAGCCGGTCGATCTCGCTCCCAAGGGAAGCCTTCAGGATGGGCGGGACCTTTCACCGGAGAGGTATAGGATTAATCGCCAGCACCGCGAAGATGTGTGCGATGATGGCCCAGACGTCAATGCAAATCGCCTTGAGGTATAACTTGTCGAAAGTGCCAAGATTGGACTTGAGACTGGCGTATACCTCCTCGTGTGACCTAGCGTTACCATTCTTATTTGTGTGTATGTTTGTGTGTGTGTATGTGCGCAAGTTTATGCGTACATGTATGTGCGTGAGTGTCTGTGTATTTGTCTGTGTTCTTTGCATGTTCGTCTGAGAGTATGCGTGTGTGAATGTTGCGTGTATGCGTTTCTCTGTGTATGTATCTGTCTGGTTACGTGTTGTATGTGTGTGTGTCAATAACGTTAAGTGCGTGTATGTGTGCGTGTGTGTGCGGTTTGCATTGTCTGTTTGTGTGCATGTGCGTGTATCTGTTAATGTATGTGTCTGCATGCGTATGTTTGCGTGTATGTGTGTTCGCGTGTTTGTGTGTGCGTGTTAGTACGTCTATGTGTTTGTGTGTCTGTATACGTAAGCTAATACGTGCATGTACGTCCGTAAGTGTGTGTGTATTTCCTCTGTGTATTTGCCTATGTGTGTTTGCGTGTTTGTGTGCATGTCTGTTCGTTTGAGAATATGCATGTGTGAATGTTGTACGTGTGTATTTCTGCTTGTTCGCGTGTGTGTGTTTCTATTTTCACATACACATTTTTAAGTGTATGTTTGTTATCCTTATTTCTAGTATTATGTGTATTTGGATATGTGTGTGTGTGTGTGTGTGTGTGCACATCTTTGTGCGTGTATGTATGTGCAAATGTGTGTATGTCTTAGTGAGTGTGTGTGCGTTTGTTTGTGTGTATGTGTGCATATGTTATATCTTTATGCGCTAATATGTATATGTTTGTGTGTGTTTGTGTGCATATGTTTATGCATGAATGTTTGTGCATGTGTGTGCGTCTTTGTGTGTCTTTGCGTGTATGTGTGAGTAAATGTACCGATGCAGTTTTGCATGTGTTTGTGTGTATGATATGTTTGTGTGTCTGTTTATGAAGAAGAAGAAAAAAACAACAACATTATAATCTATAATCACACACACACACACACACACATACACACACACACACACACACACACACACACATATATATATATATATAAATAAATAAATATATATATATATATATATATATATATATATATATATATATATATATATATATATATATATATATATATATATATATATATATATATATATATATATATATATATATACTCGACCCATCCGTCTATGATGATGATGTGTGTTCGCATATTTGTGTGTACGTGTTAGTGTGTGTCTGTGTGTGTGTGTGAGGTTGTGTGTGTATTTGTGTGTATGTTTGTGTGTGTGTATGTGCGCAAGTTTATGCGTACATGTATGTGCGTGAGTGTCTGTGTATTTGTCTGTGTTCTTTGCATGTTCGTCTGAGAGTATGCGTGTGTGAATGTTGCGTGTATGCGTTTCTCTGTGTATGTATCTGTCTGGTTACGTGTTGTATGTGTGTGTGTCAATAACGTTAAGTGCGTGTATGTGTGCGTGTGTGTGCGGTTTGCATTGTCTGTTTGTGTGCATGTGCGTGTATCTGTTAATGTATGTGTCTGCATGCGTATGTTTGCGTGTATGTGTGTTCGCGTGTTTGTGTGTGCGTGTTAGTACGT
>BOPN01004574.1:0-2500 GCA_017312705.2 Penaeus japonicus
TATATATATATATATATGTATATGTATATATATGTGTACAAATCTATATGTATACACACTCCTCCTGAGTTCTGAGTCGAGCATATTGCCTCAGTGTTCTTTTTTGTTGGCGGAAGGATCTCCCTAAAACCGTTGTAAACATTCCTTATCAGACAGGCCTTAACTAAGCAGGTCTGGAGTGTTACACGACTTACGATAACATTCAGATTACCGTTCCCCTATTCAGAATGTAGGCCTATTAATAACGTGTGCGAACGAGAAGGGCGCGATTCTTGCCCTTTTATAGGTAATTTGATGCTTGAATCTCAGCCGATCCATCACCGGTCGGTCCTGCCTATTCCGAGCAAGAACGACTCGTGTCTTTCGGTCTACCGAGTAGGCTTGGGATGTCATTTCTCGTCGCCAGTGACAGATGAGCACTGATAATGACCGGCATATTCATTGGCTGATGTTATTATGTCACCCGACAGAATGGGGAGGTCATGTCGAAAGCTCCATGGGTAGAGGGACCCGAGTTTCTCTTAGGCATTGAGACGGAAATATCTCCGGTCGGTTATATATGATTTGGGATTGTAGATAGGCATAATTATAGACAGTAAAACAAAATGATTTTAAACATAAGACATAAAAAGGCCTGATATACACATAGCACAAATTAAGGCAGACACTATTTCTTTCTCGGACAAAAAGGCAGATGTAAATAGTTATCCCGCACTACGACTAAATGTACATCAAGCTCTCGCACTGTTGCCACAACACTGCCTCCATGTTTTATTTTGCTTAATTCCATGGTTCTGAGTAAAAGTATAAGGGATGATTCCGTTTGAGCGCCGGATTGAAGCCACACTTTGGAGTAGTTCTTAACCTCTACCCTTTAGTCTCGTTAAACTTTTGTTAGATATATTGCCTAGACGCACAATGAAGACCAAATAGACAACACATTTCGATCAGTGTATCAATCCATGTAAGGAGTCCCCTCCTGGTATGTTATGTGAAGGATATGGGGCGCAGGCATGAAAGAGGAGAAGTTAAGAGGAGGGGCAGGTGCAGAGAAGGAGATATTCGGAAAGAGGGCATAAAGGACTGAAGAAAGGAAGAAGAAAGATGGACATGGGGTATTGCAGGAGAGGAGCAAGGAAAGAGAAAGATGGAAAGGGGGCATTGGAGGAGGGAGAAGGAAATACAAAAAGGGTAGTGGAGAGAAGAGGAGACTGAGTTGGAGCTGAGATGAAGAGGAGCAAATTGTCGAGCAGGTGAGGGGAAGGAGACAGAAGGGAGGCAATGGGTAAAGGAGAGGTAGAGGAAGAGGTGAGTGGTAAAAATAAGTACAGAGAGAGAGAAAAGGAGGAGGGGAGAAGGAGGGTAAAGTAAAGGATGGGTGTAAAAAAGGAGAGAGATGGAAAGGAAAGGCAAAAGGAGTGTTAGGCTGAGGCAAGGATAGAAAGAGGAAAACATCCCAGATGAGTTTGGGAAGAAGAGGCAAGAGATAAAAATAAAGGAAACGAGAGTGCGCGAGAGATCTGGGACAGAGTGAATGGAGCATACCGGAGGAAGAGGAAAGTAGAAAGACTAGGAGAGCAGATGGTGGGAAATAAAGGAGAAGAGTGTAAAGCAAGCCTACCTGAAAATATGACAGAAAAAATGTGAGAGAAAATGAAGGGAGGTCTTAGCGGGAAAGAGATCGATGACAGCAATAAGGAAGAATGACTAAACAGATAGACAGGTAATTTGAAATAAATAGGTAATTGCAATAACCGAAGCCTGTATACAGGCAGAGAGAAAGGGAGAGGGAGGAGAGCCGGAGAGAAAGTAAGTACAAGAATATTAGGGAATATGATGAACAACATTTCCCTCTCTCAATCACCCCCTTTTTACCCTCCTTTCCGCACTCCATCCCTAAGCCCCAATTTATGGCGCTCGCCCTCTGCGTCCTCTAGCATTCTCCCCAACAATCTCTCGCTCAACCGTGAAGACAGATCTTGTCGCATGGAGACGGGCACATATATCCAGGGCGACGTAACTCCTGCGGCCGGGCAGCTCCGGTATCGGCGCTGACGCTCAATTGCTGTCTCGCTGAGGCATTGGCAGACAACTGTCACGTAGATGTGCGCGTGTGTGTGCACATAAACACACACACACACAAATATATATATACATATATATATATATATATATATATATATATATATATATATATGTATGTATGTATGTATGTATGTATGTATGCATGTATATACATATATAACACCCTTTCTCCATCTCTCTCTCTCTCTCTCTCTCTCTCTCTCTCTCTCTCTCTCTATCTCTCTCTATCCATCTTTCTATCTATCTATCAGTTTATCTATCTTTTTCATTTGTTTTGTTTTATGCACCAAAAATCTGAAATAAGAACCATGTAGAGGTAAACGCTAATATTCCCCATGCCGATCATGCCTGGGTTCCCTGGCGAGCATCTGATACGGCGAGGGTGACTCTGGACATGACACTCGGCGCGAGTATC
>BOPN01004574.1:70000-72500 GCA_017312705.2 Penaeus japonicus
CTCTCTCTCTCTCTCTCTCTCTCTCTCTCTCTCTCTCTCTCTCTCTCTCTCTCTCTCTCTCTCTCTCTCTCTAACTCTCTCTCTCTCTCTCTCTCTCTCTCTCTCTCTCTCTCTCTCTCTCTCTCTCTCTCTCTCTCTCTCTCTCTCTCTCTCTCTCTCTCTCTCTCGCTCGCTCTCTCTCTCTCTCTCTCTCTCTCTCTCTCTCTCTCTCTCTCTCTCTCTCTCTCTCTCTCTCTCTCTCTCTCTCTCTCTCTCTCTCTCTCTCTCTCTCTCTCTCTCTCTCTCTCTCTCTCTCTCTCTCTCTCTCTCTCTCTCTCTCTCTCTCTCTCTCTCTCTCTCTCTCTCTCTCTCTCTCTCTCTCTCTCTCTCTCTCTCTTTCTCTCTCAACTCTCTCTCTCTCTCTCTCTCTCTCTCTCTCTCTCTCTCTCTCTCTCTCTCTCTCTCTCTCTCTCTCTCTCTCTCTCTCTCTCTCTCTCTCACTCTCTCTCTCTTTCATTTGAATTCCGTCAGTGTCCTATCTCCTCGATCAGTCTTTCTGCCTCATACGCTGTGTAATCCGAGAAATATAAAACGAAAAAATAATTATTCATACGGTAGATGGATAATTAGATAGTGAAAGTATAGTTCATAAAATATATTACAGACAGAAATTTCTATCAGTTATTTGTCTTTAACAAACTAATATAGAATATCGCGAGGTACATCAGTTAACAGAGCGCATCATTCATGTAACTATTCTCCTTGTTACATGCACAGGTTTAGGAAAGCTTTGATACACTTCATGTATAGTCTTGATATTCTATCACATTAAAAAAATGGGTATAACATGATTATACATTCTAGCGCATCAGTGAATGCTCCAGCGAATTATATCCATAATAATGTATGCTACCACTTTCAGCTCAATCAGGAGATACTACTATATATCACTTGCGTAAAATCTTAGAAAGAGATATTCCAAGACACTTTGTTATCACATGCTGACCCTGCTAGATGATCAGCATGATCCTATTTAGAGATTCCAACTTTTGATGGTATCCATGCAATGTATAACATGCCATACACTTTCTCTAATATCAATTTGCATTTACAGCATCTCGTGATTGCTCAGGGCCTTGAGATCAGTCTGAAAATCGCAAACAATTCCTCCCGACCCAACTCAGTCTGCGTAGTGTTCCCCCAGACATGACACCTCCGGCAGTCCTGGTGCAGTAAAAGATTGCTGTAGTTTTAAGACACGCATTGATAGTCGAAGGGCGTACTTGTTGAAGTAGGGTAGCTGGGATAGTTTACATATAATACACTTGATGTCGACATTCGATGGGCGGTGTTTTGCTTATGTCTATATTCAATAGGGACATGCATTTGTACGGTACTTGTAGCCATAGGCTTGAGTATGCATTGGTTCTGTCATTCAAGGTTGGCTTCACTGCACAGTGTTTTAATTGCATTTGAAGCTCTGTAAGGTAGGGTCTATCGCTAATTGCATCAACAACAAATGTGATGTATACCACACGTTCGCAACGGAACGGTAAGCTGAGGAATGTTTTCATGTTCACAATCCTCGCCGTTTTAAGGGCTTAGAGAATGTTTAAGGTTCAGATTGGCTGACTCTGAATCCTCAAACAATTCAAGGAAGGGTACGTAATATACGACTGCCTGCGTGTAGGAAACTTAAAGGAGTTGAACAATAGTGACACTGGTACCATAAGCCATGTTTGGCTTCAACTGCCCGCAATCTGTTCTTTGGATTCTTAATGAACGGTGTGCCATGTTTTATTCATTTATTTATTTTTTTATCGTGATTATCAAACTCAATAACCCTTGCTGAAAGGATTAAATGCAAATGACATCAGAATGGCACAGAAGAATAACCGGTACTGTTTATTAATCTTCATTGGTTATTAATCTATGAATTGGAATGCTATATATAATGGGATTTGCGTACGCCCCCTTCTGGTGTGAAAAGCTTCAAAGCTATAAAGTAAACGTTTTTGATTCCCGTGAAAACAACATGAGCAGATCAGCTGGATAGATGCATTCGAGTCCACCTTAAAAGCTTCCTTGAATCAAGGGTAGCCAGTTTCTGAAGGATGATTCCTCAGTTTGCAATATCAAAGGCAGATTTAAGATCAAGAAATGTAGTTTGCATGTCTGGGTTTGAGTTTTTCAATACTCTGTGGAAGATACATGAACCCGCTCAGAACTATTATCTCGAGTACTTTACAGACTCGAGGTCGAGGAAATGTTGGTGTTTATCAGTGTTGGGTTTAGGTAGGTATTATTATTTTTTGCCCAGGAGCTTGGCCAAAGTCCTCGAGATCAGATTAATCTGTATAGATGTAAAAGTAAGGTATTAGATACCTGAGGAATGTGTCGAAGTACACTAAGTAATTCCGTCCTCGTCTGGAACGATCGCTTTGTCCCCGTAAGGTGAGTTACTTAATTCCGTATCTGTACATGGTGAACGTGGATAGTCTGTTCCGTAGAGTTTAGCAGA
>BOPN01004574.1:117500-120104 GCA_017312705.2 Penaeus japonicus
ACCTTTCATTTTTCCTTATCTGTAAAGGATTTTCTGAAAATTTCTCACGCTCAGGCGCTGTGTCGGCCTTACGTTGTGCCGTGATAAGTCGATATTCCGCAGAGCTTTGTGCCCGCATCACCGAACCAACGCGAGGGCGTTCTTGCTATAGAGCCGATCGCCCAGTTCATTTGGTCAGTAAATGATCAGCCTTCCCTTCACTGTCGAGCGATCGTAGGCTCTCAGAGCAAAGTCGTTGGTCAGAAGCTAGTTTGTTGTTTCAATGAACTGACTGGAATAGGAGGCGCTGTGAAGAGGAATGAAGAGGATTGGTCATGCAAAGACATTTCACAACATGAATACATCTTAGGGCTCGAAATCCAGACATTTGATTCTCAGTGTTAAGAAGTAACGCGTCATTCAGAACAACAGTATAAACTTATTTGACAGACCGAATACAGACGACCGCTATTCATTTTCTCTGACTCATTAATCCCCGTGGGAGACAAAGTATTGGAGCGACTGCCCGCCGTCCACTGGGATGATGAGCAGCAGGGGGTGCTGCCCTTACCTCAAAATGAACGAATTAATGAAAGAGTATTTATACTTGATGGCTGGTCCCTAGCACACGTTTTCATACCTTCTTATCATCCACAATGCATTAGGGCCCATTGGGGCCATTGATACGCCAAATTATCCAGTGAGATTAAATATTCAGTGTTGACCTGTATGTCCTCAAAACGTCCCTAAAATTGCTGTACTATCTGTTGGAACGGGACAGAGGGATTCCCAGATATGGTTGGCCTCAGCCATAATAGTTGTCATGACACGTCTTCCAATTAAGAAAAAAAATCTTTAAAAACGGTAGTCGAAAATAGTGGATAAAATCGTGTTTGTTTACGGCAGGGACTGAATGAAGGGGAGGGATCGAGGGCGAGAGACACAGCCGTAGCTCTAAAGCGTCTTCGTAAGTGGGTGTGGGCGCCTCCGTGTCATCCTCGCTGCCTCCCGCGGCCGCGTGACCCGGCGACGCGACGGCCCGCGAGAGTCGGAGGTAATGGCCGTCTTTACGGTTTCGCCACCCCATTTCCATGGCCATTAGCTGACGCCATCAACCACGACATCACCATAAATAAAATCATAATAATAATATGCGGTGATAAAAACTGTATTTACGTATTTAATCCAAAATTCACACCTTTCTCGTTCAGCTTTTTGAGTTCCAGAAGGGCGGAAGCTCTTGAGAAGAGGTTTACTGTTGCCAGCCTTAGGCGAGAGGCATTAAGTTTCAGAATCGTTTGATCACTTAAAGAATGTGTTTCTTACATATACGACAAGATAGTCCTGTAGATCAAAATCTGGAGATCACGATTCCCCGGCTTTAATAATGATGACGCAGGTCAAACGAAGTGATATTTGCCAACAAGCGTCCTAAGTACTTGTTTGAGTGTGTCTTAAGCGCCTTTTTGTGGAGAACTCCCATATTGTAAATAAGAAAAAATAAATGGAAATAGATAAATATGATAAGGAAAGCGAGAGAATATTCCGAAACGACTCTCAAGATTTCCATTTATTATGTTTTTTGCTGTGAAGAGTTTGGACTTGCCTCTTACATGTCAGGGTCGTGATTTCGTCTGTCTTAATGATATCTCAATCGCTGTGATTTATAGATTCTCCTCCTCGCCAGACCCGGTTGCAATCGCCGTAATCGAAGCTTTTGTCCGCTCTTAGTCGACGGTAATGAAAGGGCTTGCGGCCTTTCTTTTCAGTGTCCTAGTTTTCGCTCACCAGTTAATCCAGGCTTCGTATCATTGGCACTCGAGGATTCCTCATAATTAGTCCAAAATGAATGCTAATTGTATGCTGATATAAAAATTATTTTTGAAACAAAAGTTCCTGAACGACCTAATACTCTGCCAAGTAAGAGCGAGAATGTGCAACATTGCCGAGAGAAAAGGTGACATGAGTCAGTTATTGGCGAGCGCGCGTGAGTCGAGGAACCAATCACACAGCAAATCTAAGTCTATCAGCCAATCAGGGAGCGCCATTTAAGCGTATCAACCAACCACAGTGCTTGATGCTCTGTAATTATGGCCGAGCGACGACAGAGAGATCGCGCAATTCTAGGATTTTTGACCATCGCAAAGACCGAGACAGAGATCGTCTTACCCTGACCTTGCCAGGTATTGGAAGGTTACCTGACCGTAAGTAACTTATCCGGTGATATTTGATGACTAGGAATGGTAAAATTCTTATACTTAATAAAGTTAAGGATAGGAACTAGCTTTTTGATGAGCGATTTGATAATTTGTGAGGCTACGTAATAACTCCTTTGACTCGTGAACAGAGCTAAGCACTGGTTCGTACAAGCTATCGCTATCTAAGCGGGATGCAGATCATGCCTCGGATAGGGTTAGATTCCAGCAACTCCATTAAAAGCAAACCTAATCGTAGAACTTCAATTTTGATGCGTGTGTTATACTTGTACATTGGAGAGAGAGAGAGAGAGGGTGGAGGAGGAAGAGAGAGGGAGGGAGAGAGAGAGAGAGAGAGAGAGAGAGAGAGAGAGAGAGAGAGAGAGAGAGAGAGAGAGAGAGAGAGAGAGAGAGAGAGAGAGAGAGAGAG
>BOPN01004575.1:17500-22500 GCA_017312705.2 Penaeus japonicus
AGGATTAGCTATGTTGGGTTCAGACTCAACAGCTGGGCGTCCATCCCGCGGGCAGAGCTGTTTTCTTTATTTGTTGTTGTCAAGACAACAGATCTTACGGGAGAGAGAACACTCATCATAGCAGGCTCCCTCTCCTACCTCCTTGCTCTAAACTCAGATATTGCAATACGGGACTCGTGTCAACAGCTAGACATAGGTTGAACAGATTGTTTCTGAAGAATATAACTACTAAAATACTTTGCGTGCCATCATACATAAATCCAGAGTTGCAGGATATGGCTGATGCTCTGTTTAAATCATGCAGTCATGGGGATGCTGTTGAGTGTGGTATTAATGTAACAACTGAACATGCACATAAGATCATAAAGAAAAACAACTCCACTCTGAAACCGAGAGAAATGTCGAGCAAGACACAAGCAGATCAATCTTTCATCATAACGCGATGTCCAAAATAAAATATATCTACGGCAGGACAAATAGAGTTACGAGGCAGCTGAATGTAGTGACTGCAAGATTATGACTTGACTATAAATATTAGTAGAGGATAGTGTCTCAAGCAATGCTGAGGAGACTGAATGTAAGTTGTGGAGTCAATCATATTCACACACCCTTGACCACTATATAATATGTCCTTTGATTGAAGAATTTCGTTAAAGGAATGAACATGAAACATTGTATAGTGTTGCAACATCCTTTATAGAGGTTTTATTTATATATCACGTAAACACAAGAACTTTGCCTATAATAGATAAAATTGCAAGGCCTTTAAGAGATACACATGTACTACTATGTCTTATTATAGTTTTACCCAATTATATCGATTGACAAGTTCACCGTAATACATGTTGCACCATCAATACATTGATGTCTCAGAATTTAACAGGAGCTGTCAATCATCAACTATCTCTCATTATAAATCAATCACCCCAACCTGTCATCAATCATCAATCATCAAGTCCACCTTCGCCAAGACTTTAAAAAGATAAAAAGAAAGAAAAATTCCGTTCCAACAAGAATATAATGAAAATTAAGGAGTGACGCACAGTGTGTATTGGGGTGGGTCAGGTGGCCGTAGGGGGGGGGGTAGTGTCTGATATCTTCGCCCCTTGCTTTCGTAATAGGATACTGGCGGTCAGGAGGAGGAGGAGGAGGAGGTAGAGAAGAAGGATAAGGAGGAGGAGGTTAAAGTGATAAAGGTGATGCTAGTGGTGAGGATAGTGATGAGGACGTGGTGATAGTCACAAAGTTGATTATGATGATGATAATAATGATTTTGATAGTAATGATCACGTTACTAATAATGAGAATGATCATGCTAACACTTGATAATGATAATATCAATATAAAAAAAAAACGATACTAATATTGATAAAGCAAAAGAAAAAAACAAAAACCCATCAGAGCAATAACCAATTAACCAAATGATAAAAAAGAGGATCCAATCGAACGCAACCAGACGGATCATCAATAAAGGAGTTTGCTTCGATGTCTGGCTGCGCGAATGGCCGCCCCCAAGCACGAAGGCGGCCTTTGTCTGGCGTGAGGGAGGGATCGAATATCTGCCTCGCCGCCGCTGTACTTTGTCACGTAACGCCTTGACTGACCCCCTCCTCCCCTCCCCCCACCCCCCACCGCCTTTGGATCCTCGTACCCCCCCCCCCCCCTTTTTCCTTCCCCCTTCCCCCTTCCCCCTTCCACTTCCCCCTTCCCCTCTCCATCCGCCGACTCAGACACTCGTCTAGACTCGTCTGGGATACCCCCTTCCCCTTCTTCATCTTGCCCTCCTCCTCCTCTTCCTCCTCTTCTTCCTCTTCCTCTTCCTCCTCCTCTTCTTCTTCTTCCTCTTTCTCCTCTTCCTCCTCTTCCTCTTCCTCCTCCTCCTCTTCTTCTTCCTCTTTCTCCTCTTCCTCCTCTTCCTCCTCCTCTTCCTCCTCCTCCTCCTCCTCCCCCTCCTCCTCCTCTTCCTCCTCCTCCTCCTCCTCTTCCTCCTCCTCTTCCTCCTCCTCCTCCTCCTCTTCCTCCTCCTCCTCCTCCTCCTCTTCCTCCTCCTCCTCCTCCTCCCCCTCCTCCTCCTCTTCCTCCTCTTCCCCCTCTTTCTATGCTATTGGAACCCCCCCTTCCTTTTCTCCACTCGCTCATTCTCCCCCCCCCCCCCCCCCCCCCCCCCCCGGCCCTCTCTCTCTCTTCATGGTGTTACTTCAAGAAACGAAAAAAATTGTAATACACGAGAACTCCGTTTTCTATTTTCGTCGATGCCAACAGGTGAGGAAATAAGTTGCTTTTGTCAACAACTTCTCGAAGGGATTATTTGTTGTTTTTTCTTGTTGTTGTTGTTGTCGCTGTGATTGTTGTGTTGTTTCTATGTTTTTTTTTTTTTTTTTTTTTTTTGCTGTGACTGTTGTTGTTTTGTTTTGTTTTTGTTGTTGATTTGTCCTTGTAGTTGCTGTTGGTCATATTGTTAATGTATTTGTTTTTGTTGAGATGGTTTTTATTTTAGTGTTTTATGGTACATCAAGTCCGTTCAGAATCACAATTGCAATCTTGATGATGACAATAATGAGGATATTATTCGCAATGCTGATATCGTTATTATTATTAGTAATAGTAATTATAACAATGGTGATAATTTTATTTACTTTAATTTTGATGATAATATTTATTGTTAAGATAATAACAATACTAAGAACAGTGTGATTCTAATGGTAATGATGATAATGATAATTATAGTAATTATATCATAATGATAGTATAAGTGTATTATAGCAACTTCACATTATAAAAAATAATGAAATTTACCTTAAGTTTCTATAAGTATGTTTTGACGAATATATCATTTCGTATGTCGTTATTTAGAATGATGCTTTGTAGTAATCCACCTGTTTCTGACGCAAAGCATTGTGGGTCTAATGCGGGATAGAGAACGTGTCTCGCTTCGATCCTTATTTATCAAGTATAATCGGGATATATGAATGATAAAGGCATGTACTGTGAGGTTTGTATTATTCTATTCTTCTCTCCTAAGATAATGAGTTATGGTGAACCACTGTTGTTTATGATATAAGAGATGAAAAGGATGTAAAGCAGATAATATGTTTTGTTTATTGAATGATTCTAAATGTATTTGCCTATTTGATCATTGCTATATCGAAGGTATTTAATATATTATCATTAAGTATGCAAAATTGATATAAATGGGTTTAATCAATGAGCTTGACCTTTTAAAATCATTTACAATTAGATTATAAATTTGATTGTTAACTACGAACGTATTTGAAGTTGCATTGTGAGAGCATCCTCCTTCAGCGAAGTTTACATTTGGTTGCATATTTGGGGTTGCTAGATGATGCAAGTTCTTAAATATGTTTGTTACATTAATGAGGATATCATGAATTCTTTATGAAGTTTACAAATTGGATTGTCATAAAGAGGACTTGTATATCTCGTATTGCTTTTCTCATTTTCCTTATCTGCACTCTTTAATATCTGAATGTATTTGAATTGTCATTTTCTGTCAACAAAAGAATTGCAGGATGTGGCAGTCAGGCGTATCACTTCCCCACCAGTGATCTGTTTTGTTGAGTTACTTGAATTAACATTGCCATGCTCAGTGTCTTATGCAACAATATGATAATGATAGAAATAACGATAGTTATGATGATAAGAATAATAATAATGATCATGAAAGTAAAGAAAATAACAACAACGCTAACAACAATAATGATTTTGAAAAATGATAGTGATGATGATGAAATTCCTCAGAAAAAATCACAGATAAAACCAAACAAATAGAGTGAGAGAGAAACTGACTCATGGCAACTCGAGGTAAAAATCCTTACTAGACTTCATTAGATGACTCATTTAATTAATGAAGAGAGAGAGAGAGAGAGTGTCTGACCTTCAGTTTATGAATGAATGTGCTTGATACTCATCTCGGGAGTGTGTACAACCAACGGAGTATTTCCGTTCATTTCCATTCATAAAATTTCGTTTCTTTTCAGTTTCGTTGAGAAATTAGAATTTACGAAAAGAATGAAAAGCATGATGGTGATAATGATAATATTAATTGTAACAGTTGTAGTATTAGTAGAAGTAATGATTAGATTATTCCAATTACCATAATCATAACAGTGATAACCAAAACATCATACGAATATTAGAGAGAGAAAAAACAATAACTAAAAGTATAGTTAATTAAAATTCTATTTTTGTTTCATTAATATCTTTTGTGTTTCAAAACTGGCGGCTCGGAAAGATAGCCATATACGTGCCTATAATTGATAATCATATAACAAGGGAAATTATAGATAGGCAACCAGCCGAGATTTGGATCCGTGTTGCATGACATTGAACCTGCAATTAAAAGAAGAGAGGTAATAAATAAAAAAAATGGGAAAAGAAAAAAGGGAGAGTCTCTTTCTCTCTCTGTCTGTGTCTCTTTCATTTCTCTGTTTCTCTCTCTCTCATTCTCTCTCCTTGTTTCGCTCTCTCTCTCATTCTCTCTTTCATTTCCCTCTCTCTCTCTCTCTTTCTCTCTCTCTCTCTCTCTCTCTCTCTCTCTCTCTCTCTCTCTCTCTCTCTCTCTCTCTCTCTCTCTCTCTTTCTCTCTCTCTCTCTCTCTATTTCCCTTTCTCACTCTATCTCTGTTTCTCTCTCACTCTATCTCTACCTCTGTCTCTCTCTCTCTCTCTCATTCTCTCTCTGTTTCTCTCTCTCTCATTCTCTCTCTGTTTCTCTCTCTCTCTCATTATCTCTCTCTGTTTCTCTCTCTCTATTATACTCTCTCTCTCTATCATACTCTCTCTCTCTTTCTCTCCTTCTCTCTCTCTCTTTCTCTCTCTCTCTCTCTCTCTCTCTCTCTCTCTCTCTCTCTCTCTCTCTCTCTCTCTCTCTCTCTCTCTCTCTCTCTCTCTCTCTCCTTCTCTCACTCACTCACTCTCTCTCTCTCTCTCTCTCTCTCTCTCTCTCTCTCTCTCTCTCTCTCTCTCTCTCTCTCTCTCTCT
>BOPN01004575.1:67500-72500 GCA_017312705.2 Penaeus japonicus
GAGGCGAGAGAGACGGTTGCTTTGCCTGAGGAATGTTTGTGTGAGTGAGTGAGAGAGAGAGAGAGAGAGAGAGAGAGAGAGAGAGAGAGAGAGAGAGAGAGAGAGAGAGAGAGAGAGAGAGAGACAGAGAGAGAGAGACAGAGAGACAGAGAGAGAGAGAGAGAGAGAGAGGTAGATAGATAGATATATAGAGAGCAAGAGAGACAGTATTCCATATGAAAATAAGAGGTAAGTAGATATAAAGAGAGATAAAGAGAGAGAGATAAAGAAAAGAAAAAAACGAGAGAGAAAGCGAGAGCGTGTGTGAGACAATCATTATTGTTATTAGTATCATTATCATTATCATTATCATTACAATTTTTATCAGATTTACTATTATCATCATCACTATCATTACTATCATAATTGTCACGATCATAACTACTATTACTTCTGCTATTATCATAATGCTAATAATAATGGTAATGATAATATTGATGAAAAAAATATATGATGATAATGATAAAAAATAATGCTATGAGGATAAGGATGATAAAAAGTAATATTGATAATAATAACAATGCTAATGATTATGACAGTAATCATGATAACAATATAAATTATAATAATGATGATAATAATAACAATAATAACGAAAAGAATAATGAAATTGTTATCACAATAATAGAAGTTATGATAGCAATTCAAATCATAATATCAAAGGCAGTGATCATAGAAAGGTAATGATAATGATCGTCACAGGAATAATAATAACCATGATAACAATCATAATAAAAATAATAATATCAGCAAAACTAAATAAACAAATAATCACAATAAGATGAACTACAATGATAAAAAATAATAACAAAAGATTTTTTTTAAATAATAATGAAAATATACAAAAAATCAAAAGTAAACAAGAATCAGCTGTTCTCTGTGATGGACGCCCGATGCAGAGACAGGAGTAGGAGGCAGGGAGGGAGAGGGAGAGGGAGGAGTTGGAAGGAGAGAGAATGGGGGAAGAGGGGTAGGGAGAGATAGAGGGAGGGANTCCTCCTCCTCCTCCTCCTCCTCCTCCTCCCCCTCCCCCTCGACCTCTAAACAAGACGCGAGTCAGTGAGGCATAAACCACACATGAAGGTCTGTGGTTTATGAGGGTCGTGCGCACTCGAGTTGCCAATGGACCTGGAGGTTGAAGTGTGTGTGTGGGGGGGGGGGGGGGGTGAAGGAAGATGAAGGAAGGTCATAACTTTACGTTCTGCTTCCGATCAGATTGGATACGGATGTAGGGAAGAGAAGGGAAGGAGGGCAGTGGGGAGGATAACGGTTTCCATGCACCGTGTTGACCAGCCCCAAAGAATCTATAAGGAAGGCGAGTCTATGTATTCCTTGCATGGCTTCACAGTCCCCTCGACTCAACGCACGCATATGCACTCGTGCAAGAATACGAACCGACACATAAACAAGACAAAATCCCCAATCCCAACGAACGCACAACCCCCCCCACACACACACACACACACAAACACACACACAACAGTATACGCGCGCAACAGTATACTGGCAAGCGACAGCACACAAACTAATTAAACAAACCAATATGAAAAAATAAAAATTACTTCCGAGCTCCGGCGCGCGTACCATCGCTCATCGTCGGAGGGGCGTGGAGGCGAAAGGCTGTTGACACCTTTAATTCACGGCGCGCGGAAGGGAGGGAGGAAAGGAAAGGGAGAGGGAGTGGAAGGAGTGAGGGAGGTTGAGAAAGAAGAGAAAGGAGAGGAAGAGGGAGAGAGAGAGAGAGAGGATGGAATGGGGATAGGAGGGAGGAAAGGAGAAGGTGTGGGAGGGAGGGGCGAGAGAGAGAAGGGGAGGAGGGAGGGAGAGAGAGCAAGAGAGAGTGAGAACGAATGAGAAAGAGAATGAGAGAGAGTGAGAGAGGGGGGCGTGGCAGCACTAAAAATAATATTAGTAATGATAATGATAATGATGCTAATGATTTTTATCATCATTACAATAACAATGATAATGATAAGAATATCAATAAGATAAAAGCTGTAATGACAGTGGCAAAATAACATTGATGAAGATAATGATGATAATACTGATAATGATAATGATGATGATAATAATAACAATAATAACAATGATGATGATAATAATAATAATAATAATAATAATAATAATAACAATGATAATGATGATAATGATGTTGATATTGATCATTAATGTTCTTCACATTATCATTATCATTATCTTTATCATTAATATTATCATTATCTTTATCACCATTTCCGTTATCATCATCATTATCATTTTCGTTATCATTATTATTGTTACTATCATCATCAACATTTTTATTTTCCCTTTCATCATCACTATTATCATTTTCATTATCATTATTATCATTATTGTCATGATTTTTATTGGTATTCTTACTATCTTAATTGGTATAATTTTTAGTATTCCCGCCATCAATATTATTATTCTCGCCATAAATATTATCATTATCATTATGAAAATGATAATAATAATAATGATAATAACATCAATCATGCTTATATTGATACCAGCAACAATGATATCAATGATACTCTGAGGACATTACAAATTATAAAAAACACTGTGATAATGACAATAATCAAAATTATAATGACGATAATAGTGATAACAATAACAACATGGACAGTAAGATGTGGAATTTCACTCACGTGTGTACTGTGTTTCATTTTTTGTTATTGTTTTTGTTTTTGTAAACAATGAGTAGAAGAGATAAAGGAGATAATGAGGAGAGAAAGATCCTGAATAGAGAGAGATAAATGAAAAGGAAAAAAAAAGAGATAAAATGATATACAGATATAGAAGGAGAGGCATATTGCAGGAGCAAGGGTTATAATTCTGCCTTTTAGTGCGTTCATGAAAACTGAAAGGGGATCTGACATCGTTCTAAATTTGCAACATGAAAATTGCAAATTGACAAATAAGTGCTGTGAAGGGAACTGGTAGAGGAGGGGTGGGGGTAGGGAGGGCAGGGGTGTTAGGGCAAATGGATGAGGGAGGGGGGGGGTACACCAAGGAGGAGGAGGAAAGGGAGAATTGAGAGGGGGGGCTGTTAGAGCAACTGTGTGAGGCAGGGGAAGGGGGTGGGGGGTAGGGGGAGCAGGGGTGTTAGAGCAATGGGTCAAGGATGGAGGAGGGGGAGGGAGAGGTGGAGGGGGAGGGGGGCCTAAGGACAAACATGAGGACAAATGTGTAGAAGCATTATTACCATACAATGAGAAGTCTGACCACGGAATAGCCTGTCAGAGTTGCATGACATCTTGCGGGCTCTTTCTCTCTCTCTCTATCTATCTATCTATCTATCTATCTATCTGTCTGTCTGTCTATCTATCTATCTGTCTATCTGCCTCTCTCTCTCTTTCTCTCTCTCTCTCTTTCTCTCTCTCTGTCTCTCTCTCTCTCTCTCTCTCTCTCTCTCTCTCTCTCTCTCTCTCTCTCTCTCTCTCTCTCTCTCTCTCTCTCTCTCTCTCTCTCTTCTCTCTCTCTTTCAAAGCACTGTAATCAGCTCCCTCGCTATTACCATAACCAGTCGTATTTATATGATCATAATTATCATTGTCATTATATCTAGAGTTTATCATGTGCATATATGTGCTTTACTATTGCATCCATACAATGAAATCATCCGTATATATTGTACCTTTATGTTTGTTATACATATATTTCGCCGCATGCCTACATCTATTTCTAACTATCTATCGGTTGAGCCGCATCCTGCCTCCTTACGCTTTCCGGCGAGGCCTCTCGCAGTCTGACCATATAAGGAAGGACCACGACTGTACGGTCACTTCCCTGTCTTCATTTCTCTCATGCCAGATGCCACGTTCACAGGCCCTCTACGCGCTGTATCGAGTAGCTGCTAAGAAATGAACGCTGTTTCTCTGAAGATTCTTCTGGTATCAAACCCTCATCATGCGTGTGCTGTCAGTGTCGTTCCAGACACTCTGCCTCCAAACTCTCGCTCTCTCTATCTCTATCTCTCTCTCTCTCTCTCTCTCTCTTTCTCTCTCTCTTTTTCTCTCTCTCATCTCTCATTCTCATCTCTCTCTCTCTCTCTCTCTCTCTCTCTCTCTCTCTCTCTCTCTCTCTCTCTCTCTCTCTCTCTCTCTCTCTCTCTCTCTCTCTCTCTCTCTCTCTCTCTCTCTCTCTCTCTCTTTCTCTCTCTCTTTTTCTCTCTCTCATCTCTCATTCTCATCTCTCTCTCTCTCTCTCTCTCTTTTCAAAAATAGCAAAAATAATTTATGAACAAACAAATGCGTCAACATTACAACAAAATATAGATCAGGCTATGGCTACATTTAATATTTTCAGACCACAACCAGTTGATGTGGAGACTATTATCCTAGTAATAAAACATCTTCGCGAAACAAATGCTGTAGGAGCAGACGGTATTGCTTTGTGCTTTATTAAGGATAGTCTACCAGCAACCGTACATTATCTGGCGGTCATAATTAATACTTACCTGGTCACTGGTGTTTTTCCGTCGTTTTGGAAACATGGAATAGTAACACCAATTTTTAAATCGGAGATATAGATGACGTAAATAATTACCGTCCTATTACAATACTCCCTGTACTATCTAAAGTTCTTGAGAAAATTGTAGCAAATCAACTAACGAGTTTCCTGGAGGCCAATAACCTATTACCTAAAACACAATATGGCTTTAGAAATGGGTTATCCACTAAAACAGCGTTATTACAGATAACTGATAAAATTCAAGATAACATAAACAAAAATCAGGTAAAATTACTAACATTATGTGATCTTTCCAAAGCTTTTGACAGTGTAAATCACAAAATTCTCCTTAACAAACTAAGATCTCATAGAATTGATTTTTTTTTTTAGCAGCTATTTAGATACTCAGAACCTCAATCTGTAAAAAATAATGAAAACATATCATCGATACAACCAATACATTTTGGTGTTCCACAAGGATCTATTTTAGGCCAATCCTATTTACG
>BOPN01004575.1:85000-90000 GCA_017312705.2 Penaeus japonicus
TAAATAAACACTTATAACGTAACCCAGACGACAAGTCTTGAGTGAGAGGGAAGGGGGGGAGCGAGGGGAAAGGGGGGGAGCGAGGGAGAAGGTGGGAAGAGGGGAAGGAAGGAGGATGAAGGGGAAGTCAAAAGAGGAAAAAAAAACTCTAATTCGAACACCTCACACACGCGTTCGGACGAGTGTAAAGCTGTTCTCGTTCCTTATCAAATTAATCCGGATTAGCGGATCTTTCGTTACGGTGGGAGATTAATGCTTATTTAATCTTGAAGGTATTGATGATTTTATTAATTATCTGAGTGTAACTAAAACTTAACAAGTATGAAAATGATTATATATACTCATGTACATATAGATACGTATGTGTGTAGGTATGTTTATTTATATAAACATAAGTGTACGTATATGTGTGTGCGTGTGTATGTTTGTGTGTGTGTATGTTTGTGTGTGTGTATGTTTATGTGTGTGTGTGTGTGTACATGTGTATGTGTGTGTCTGTGAGAGGTGTTCGATCTTATCCTCTGACTCCCCCACCTCCACTCCTCATAACAGTCCATCATAAATAGGATTACTAGTAAGGTTATAAGATATATGGCACCATTTCCTTGGATGTCCATGTGATTAGTATTTTATTTTCAGGAATAAAAACATATTAGATTAAAAACATGTTAGACGTGCGTGTGTAATGTGTGAAAATTGTATGATTTTCTATCCACAGTGTATATATATATATATATATATATATATATATATATATATATATATATATATATATATATATCCGAGTAATCACTTAATCTCTATGCTGATAGACCTTCAACTTATCAAAAGGGGACAATATTTTGAATTATACTTTGGGCATCTTATCTATAATTAGCTATTGGGATTTAAGAGTAACGATGCTAATGGTGATTGTGGGGATAATAACATGAATATACGATAATCATTATAATACTGATAACAACAATAATAATCATGACGATAATTGTGAAAGTTATTATGACAATGATGATGATATTGATAATAATAATAATAATAACAATAATAATAATAATAATAATAATAATAATAATAATAATAATAATAATAATAATAATGATAAAAATAATGAATAAGTTAGGATTGCTGAGCAGATGCTTCGCCGGGCTTGTATGCACTGAAGCGAGCCCGCCTGTGTCACCGTGTGCTGACTCGAGCTGAGCTTGGTCCCTACCCACCGTGATGCCAGCCACGGCGAAGACCGTCAGGCGACAGCAGATACGCACGAGCTTGGACGGGGCTCGATCTGCCGGTCACGGAGGTGGGAGGTCAGCATGCTAACGACTGTGCTACCTAGCGGCTAATTCTGACAAAGATAATAACAATGATAATAATAATACTAATGATGTTGATAATGATAATAATAATCATCATTATGATTAATATCATAAGGATAGTAATAATAATGATGACAATAATAGTAATAAAGATTATCATAGAAATGATAAAGATAACAGTAATAATGAAAACAATAATGGTGATAATAATAACAACAATGATGAAGTGATAATGATAATTATAATAATGAAAACAGCAATAATAAAAAATAACAAAAAAAAACAGTAACAGGGAGAAAAACATAGAAAAGAAAGAAGAATAACAATTATAATGATGATAATGATAACAGTGACTCTTCTTGTTATGAGTCAGGATCGCAGGAAATATTTTTGAAGTGGGAGGAGCCAATGTGACTCCGCCTCCTTCCTATAAAAAAATATATATTAGATTGAACGAGCCAATAAAGAAAAAAAAACATTCACATTTATGTATTTTGGTCAGCCTTTCATCGCATATTTCCATACTAATAATCAAGAGATTAAGGGACAAAGTAACTTAGCTGGTTGAAAAACACATGAATGAAGTTATAAAAAAAAACACTTCCTGCTGCCGAGGTATTTTGAAATATATGTCGACAAAAATCTGACCAATACAAAACAGACAGACACAAAGAGAGTTCAGTTCTTCGAAAGAGAATAGGACGAGTTTCGATGTTGTTGTTGTTGTTTTAAGATGTCAGGGCATTATTAGAGGATGGAGGCAGGTTAACAACAATCGAATGCATACACAGAGCGTGCAACAAGCTACAAAGGAAGATGATTATGCCCCTCTGTGTCTGACTCTGTGTTTGACTCTGTGTTTGATTCTGTGTTTGACTTCAAGCAACTGCAGACTGCGAGCAGGCTACAGGCGAAGAGAATTAAGCTCCTGTGTGTGTGATTGGACTCCTGCTTCAAGCAAATGCAGTCTGTGAGTAGGATATAAAGTGATTAACGTTTCATTTGGCTTTGGTGTCTGTCATTTAAATACCTATTTGTGGTTGTTATGCTGCGTGCTGAGGGCTTTTTTGATGGGTTTTTATAACAGGTATCTTCCATTCACCTGTCATCTGTCACCTTGATTATAGTATCAGTATCAGTAATATCATAATTATAAATATGAATAGTAACCTTTTTTAACACAGTTACTTTCACCAACTACTACCTCCCTGGCTCGAGAGATTCTTACCTCATATACTGACCACACAGTGTTTTGTTACTTTGCATTTTTTAGTGATTATTTGGTTTCAAATTGCTTTTTTAGTGATTTTTCGGTCGACATGTTTGATTGTGTGTGTGTGTGTTTTCTCTCTCTCAATATATTTCATTTTCATTACATATGCTAGTTATATCATTATCATTTTATATTTCGCATTGTAAAATCCTTTTTATTCGTTCCTCCTCATACCAAGTTTCAGTACAGTAACAACATCATGCATAGCGCTTTTCATCCTGGCAATAGCTTTCACAATCTACAACCACAACAATAAAGAAACATCAAGTATAAGCAACATTTAATCTACATTTTATTTTTTTTTCATTCAGCTACTTTCTTCAATTTATTTCACTTATACTTGCATATCCTCATCACAAGGAAAGGTTAAATTTCATAAATATTTTTAGATTTTGAAACAATACCAATAGTTAACAACATATTGTTGCCTCTGTTGCAAGAAGTTGAATAGATTTATAACGTCTTTTATTCTAATGTCATCTTAAAAGGGGGTGGACATCCAAAACACGCTTGCACATATACTCAATGTAATTTATATTTTCTAACAACATACACATGTATATATAAAAAACACTCACAGGCACATTTTCACACTCCATCTCACCTGAGGATTGGCTCCTTGAGTATATCAGGCACAGTATAATTAACATTTGGCTCTGTTAGCTTAGACATACTCCACTATTAACACTTGTCTTTTCACAGACTATGAGATGAGCAATGGTAGACATTCTACAATGGCACAATAAATGTCAAGATTTGCTCTGTCATCACACTCTGGAACTACACTATCATATGGGCGCCGGTTTTGTGTGGTTTCTAAAGCTAATCTGTTATGTGACCATTTATACATATGGACGTTCATTGGACATACATACTTAGGGGTGAATGCACCGAGGAGGAGGGGGAGGGAGGAAGGAGGGAGAGGGATGGACGGACGCAGAAAGAGAGGAAAGAAATGAGAGAGAAAGAGGGAAGTACAGAGAAAGATATGGAAGAGAAGATACCAAATTATGAAAAAATATAGAAAATATATGAAGCATTCTTTAGATTCGTACATCGTGATATTGATACACCAACCATGATATACATACAGCATACACTCACAAACAGTACACAATGCATGAATAAATGCATGGTCGCACTTGACTCCCTCACGATATTCTAATTCGGTTTCATTTGTATATGAATTTTCCTTAGACCTTTGGTACAATAATTTCATAATAGGTTACCTTAACTCTACGTAGCGTTATTTTCACTTTTCTTTTTTTATTTTCACATTTTTGTTTGTCGTTTCTGTGTTTAATTGTTTGAATATCCATTTATAATTCCTAGTTATATCTCGAAGACACACCAACAGAATCCACGTCTCACTCGAGCATTTTATGGAACTGTTTCAAGAGATCCGTGGGGATGATACGGCGGGCGTCTGCAAGGAGCTTGGGGTCGTTGCAAAGAGCCAGACGCCGAAGGACGTCTTCGATCACAACCAGGCGTTCGGGGTCGTCCACGTGCAGCGCGCCTTGGGGTCTGACCGCCGCGAGGGAGCGAGAGCTCTGTTGCAACACCGAGATGAGGCTGCTCTCGTGGCGACCTCCCTGCTGCCGGTTCCTCATCAGCTGATCGACCATCTCCATAGCGCCGTCACAGACAAGTTGGATCCCCTTGTTCAGCACCGCCCCGGCGTTCGCGTCCTCTTGTCTGGACACCCGCGGCACCAGTTCCACGTGCTGGTTGATCTCCACCAGCTGTCTCATCTCGACCTGGCTGCTGAGGAGCGCCCTGAACATGCTGACGCCCGCCTCGGGTCCGTACACCGCCAGCAGGTACCGCGACAGGAGGCCGCCATAGCGTCTCCGTCCTTCCTCCACCACGGTAGGATCCGCCAGTCCTGTCTCCGGGTAGGCGAGGGACAGGACCTGCATCATGATGGCTATTCTCTCGTCGCAATAATACGCCGAGTAGTTGACGTAGAAGCGCATGAGGTGGATGAACTGCTCGTGCGACAGGTACTGGCGAATCGTGCAGGCGGAGAGCATGGGGGTGGCGGGGCTGGACGCGGCGTCTCCTTGCTTTGGCCACGTGTAGTTCCGCGTGTCCATGAGGTGGGCGCCGGTGATGTAGGTGCACATGGACACGGCGATCCTCAGGAGCTTCGGTCGGTCCGCGGGGGCCAAGGTGCTGTACAGGGACGTGCTCACCAGGAAGTTCGCGCGGCGCTTGATGAAGGAGCTGTACAGTTTGCTCAGTTCCTCCGGCTTGATCGTTCGGTTCTCCATCGGCACGGAAATGTTCTCAAACGCGCGGTGATAAGACTCCTCGAGTTCCTTCAGGTCCGCGTAGTCTTCAGGCGCCAATAAGGACTCCATATCCTTCATATTAAGTACAAGAGGAGGTGTCGCATTGCTACCAGC
>BOPN01004575.1:92500-97500 GCA_017312705.2 Penaeus japonicus
GAAGAGGGGAGGGGGGAGGAATGGAGGAGCTGAGATTGAGGAGTGAGGAGATGGATCATGTACACGTGTCTGTTGTTTCACCTTGATTAGTGGTTGTGCTTTCATGTGCATGTGCTCTTCTTTATATATATATATATATATATATATATATATATATATATTTATATATATATATATATATATATATATTTTTTTTTTTTTTTTTTTTGTGTGTGTGTAGTTTGCATCATTTTGTTTGTTTGTTTGTGTGTACATAGTTATATTTTTTCGGTCAAATCTATAATTGTTCAAAGAAATTCCTCGTGAGATTTACACAGCAGTAAATATAGTAACTTTATAAACTCAAATGAATCAAATTAACGTTTCTTATCGCGCGACATTAGGGAAAAACATGAATATAACGGCATATTAAGTGAAAATCTTATCACAACCCCAGTGATAAAATGCTTAGATTTGTTTGTTTACGTTTGTGTTCCTTCTTTATTTGTCTAAACTGTTACTTTGAACCATAAAGCAAAATCATAATATAACAGCAAGACAAAATGATCTAATTGTTCTAAGGCACATAGAGAAACGATAAAGATAATATACATAATGAAATATACCTTGCGTTTCGCGGGCAAAATATCCGCCATGTTTGTTGTTTTGAAATCACATCGAGACCTCATGTTACAATATCAATGACATGATGTATGGTAGGATATGATTTAGATATACAGAGACAGAACATATGCATATTTTTAGTCTTACATAAAACAACGAAAGGAAAAGGAAAAGGAAAACTTACAAATATACTGAAGACTTTTTCGCTTTGTTGCCGTGAAGAAGCAATATGGCGAAAAGGCCTTGGGATAATTCGTGTTTTCCTTTTTTTCCCTTCGTTGTTTTGTCTGTAATTCGTCCAGCATGACTCCTTCATTTATGATCGTCTTCGAATAATACAATAGGTGTTACATTCACACGAATTACTGCATATAGGCCCAATCAAACGCATTGATCCGACATTTTCAACTTCATGAGTTTTGACATTTAATAATCTCAGAATGATAAATCATATTTTCTATATATCTTTACTCTTTTAAAATTCATTGAATTTCAACGTCTTTTCCATGTATTACATCATATTTGCACATACTAAAATATGTAATACATAAAATCCTATGTATTATGCAATACACTTTTCTAATACACATCGTATTATCATGACCGATATACAGTGCTTGTTATTAAAGGGTTTCGTTTTATCAACGTTATTGACAATCTCAGTTCTGCTTCTTTTTCTTTCAAGGGGTTGTGGAGGGGGGGGATGTTATTGTTGTTGTTCTTATGATTCTTGTTTTACTTGAATCGTTGTTGTTTGTTATTAGTTGAGTCATAAAGGCTGTCGTTATATTAATGTTATTGATATGTGTTTTAATTAATGTTATTCTCTGTCACCACTATATTCTCAACTTTGTCTTCCTGCCATAAACATTTTAGCATTACCAATAAATATATCATCACCATTTCTACCTTCATCATTTACACCATAGAAGGCATCACCATCATCACAACCATTCTTACCAACACTACCAGAGTCATCACCATCTTTACCAATATCATAGTCAGTATCAAATACGCCACTATCATCACCACCATCTTTGACATCATCATCACCATCATTATAAACACCACCGCCACTACGAAAGTCATCCCACCATCCTTGCCAACAGCCTCAGCACCATCAGAATCAACATCACTATCCTTCCCAACACCATCTTGCAACAATAACCGTGGTGGTGATTTGAAGACACCACCTCAAAACCACCAATCTCCATTCCCTTTATTGCAATGAAACACCTTGCAACAACAACCACCACCACTATGAAGAAACCACCACCTCAATACCCCCAATCTCAATTCCCTCTATTGCAATGCAACACCTCGCAACAACAACAACCACCACAATGGAAAAAAAACACCCCAATACCCCCAATCTCCATTCCCTCTATTGCAATACAACACCTTGCAACAACAACAACCACCACAATGGAAAAAAACAACTCAATACCCCCAACCTCAATTCCATCTATTGGAATCCAACACCTTGCAACAACAACAACCACCACAATGGAAAAAAAACACCTCAATACCCTAATCTCCATTCCCTCTATTGCAATGCAACACCTCGCAACAACCAACCTGCAGGCTTGGCAGGCCCTTCTCGCGGACACAGACGCCATGCAGCTCCAGTTCTTGGCGCAGGCGAAGTCCCTGTATTCCGAGCCCACGACGCTCCTCCAGAAGAAGGTCCTGCAGGAGTCGCAGACGGGGCTGGCGGGCGCGGAAGGGGCGTGGTCTCCGCAGACGACGCACGACTGGAACGCGAAAGGATGGGGAGGAATTAGTGAAGGATGGATAAAGGATGGAGGGATGGGGATGAATTAGTGAAGGATGGATATAGGATGGAGGGATGGGGAGGAATTAGTGAAGGATGAATAAAGGATGGAGGGATGGGAGTGAATTAGTGAAGATGAATAAAGGATGGAGGGATGGGGAGGAATTAGTGAAGGATGAATAAAGGATGGAGGGATGGGGAGGAATTAGTGAAGGATGAATAAAGGATGGAGGGATGGGAGTGAATTAGTGAAGGATGAATAAAGGAGGGAGGGATGGGAGTGAATTAGTGAAGGATGGATAAAGGAGGGAGGGATGGGAGTGAATTAGTGAAGGATGAATAAAGGATGGAGGGATGGGAGTGAATTAGTGAAGGATGAATAAAGGATGGAGGGATGGGAGTGAATTAGTGAAGGATGAATAAAGGATGGAGGGATGGGAGTGAATTAGTGAAGGATGAATAAAGGATGGAGGGATGGGAGTGAATTAGTGAAGGATGAATAAAGGAGGGAGGGATGGGAGTGAATTAGTGAAGGATGAATAAAGGAGGGAGGGATGGGAGTGAATTAGTGGAGGATGAATAAAGGATGGAGGGACGGAAACGGCTTGATGAATGATGAATAAAGAAATAGAAACAACTTAGTGAATGATAGATGATGAGGGAATGAGTGAGTAAATGTTGGCGAGTAAATGGAGATAAAAATATATTTGTGGAGGGGATGAGTAAGTGAACGAGTGAATGGTTAAGCGATGAATGAATTAATGGATACACATATGTGGAGAAGAAGCTTAAGTGAATGCTGAATAAATGAATGAATGAGTTTGCTCAAATCGAGATATATTTACGTATACACGGATGAATGAATGAATGAGTTTGATCGATCAGTGAATTAATAAATAATATGTTTTAGGTGAATGAATGAATAATTTGAGTGATCAGTCGTGAATAGATACGAGGACGCTGTAGGTGAATGAATGAATAAAATCATCGCTAAGTGAAAGGATAGATTGCTAATATATGCAGCGTAGATGTGCAAGTGAATGATACGTTGCACAAGTGAATGACGCAGGAATACTTTGACCAATGAATGAATGAATGAAAAGATACGCTGTACCTACACACAACAAGATCCTCTGGTATATATTTTTATGAATGGCATTGTGATTTGTGATGTCAGCAGGGACAGACTATATATATATGAAAAAAAAGAAGAAGGAATTTGAAGTTTTCAAAAACATTTTTTTCTTAAATTGAGCAAAACGTACCTGGAATTTAGTACAGAAGAAGATTCGAATTTGGAAATACAAACAGACAAACAGCATGAGTCGTTCAAACATTTACAGTGTTAAAAGATAAGGAATTTGATTAATTAAAGAGATAACGCAGGTAGCCTAGAGGAATTAGAGAAAGGTATCTAGAGTGATGTGCAATCATATTAAACACAAGAGTAAAGGGCAAAGTGCATAACATGGATTATCAGAAGAAAGTAAATAAACTGGCTATGGGAGAGATTTGGGTGTTGCGAAATGTGCACGATAGCAAAGTGGGATTGAGTAAAATTTTAATAATAAATGAGGGCAATAATGATAATAAAAATAGTTATAACAACAATGATAGAATACTGATAATGGTAATAATAATATTTATGGAAGTAATAATTATAATAATATTTAAAACAATAATAATAATAATAATAATAAGGGTAAAATGAGGATGATTATAAGAGTAATAACAATAATAATGATTACAATAATGATGGTGGTGATGATGATGATAATAATAACAATAGTAATAATAATGATGATGATGATGATAATAATAATAATAATAATAATAATGACAATAATAACAACAACAATAATAATAATAATGAAACAAATAAAAATTATAATCATCACCACCACCATTTTCATCACAACTGCGACAGAAAAAACTCAAAAACACACAGAAGAGATTAAAATATTATAAACAAGCGATGAAAGGAGAATAGAGTACGAGTTCGCCGACAGATGGCACAGCGGAGAGCCACAGAGAAGGTGGACAGATGGAACCAAAAATGGTCGTAGGAGCGAAGGGGTTAATAGATCGAAAGGAAAGCGGGTAGAAGTGTTATGAGAAACTCTAAATTGTAAATAAACATTGGAGGGAATAGAGGAAGGGAAAGATGAATGGGTGGAATTAGTGACGTAGGAGAAAGATGGATGAATTACGAGCATGATCAGGGAAAAGGTTTGGTACATGTGTTTAATCGTTGTAAAGGTCTGTTGGTGAATGAATGAATGAGTGAAGGGGAATATTGTACAGATATACAAACGTAAAGAATCTAGATTAAGATGTAGAGTTAATTTTAATAGATCACCTGAGGAATAGAGATACACGTGAAAGAGTGAAGTAAGCAGCATAATCTTTAAATTATATCATCATTAATGTCATGAATATTTCCCTTGTCATCATCTTGGGTATGGTCATCAACCATCATTATCATTTTCGCCTGTAATCTATATCTTTATCAATTTTAACATCACTGATAATATTTCCAGCATGAAATAAAAAGTATTAATTTTTACTATTATCATTAATCATTGGCATAATCCATGATCACATCTTTATATTAGGTATAACC
>BOPN01004576.1:72500-77500 GCA_017312705.2 Penaeus japonicus
CTGCTTTCAATCAATACTACTATCACTGCTACATCTACTATTACTATTACTACTACTGCTACTATCATCATGATCACTGTATCCCTGCTACTGCTGCCACTATTGATATTATTGATATTATTATTGCTTTTATCATTATCATTATTATTGCCATTATTGTTGTTACTATTGCTATCATCAATTTATCATTATTATCCTTATCATCATTGCTAATTTCATTAGTCGTATCATAGTTACTAATGCCATTGCCATCATTATAATATCATTATCATAATTTGATTATCATTATTATCATTATTATTGTCATAATCATTATTGTTATCATTATCATCATTACCATGATCACTATTGTCATTATCATTGCTATTGTTATTGTTATCATTGTTAACATTATCATTACTATTATTACTGTTATCATCATCATCATCATTACTATTTTCATTTTTATCATTAGAGTCATTATTATTATCATTATCATCAGTATTAGTATTACTATCATTATTGTTAGTATTAGTGTTTATATTATTATTATTATTATTATTATTATTATCATTAATATCATTATTATTGTTATTATCGTTATTATTATTACTATTGTTGTTATCACTATTATTATTACTATTGTTATTATCATTATTATTACCATTATTATTGTTATTGTTATTATTATTATTATCATTATCATTATCATCATTATTATTATTATCATTATTATTATTAATTTTATTATTATCATTATTATTATCATTATTATTATTATTATTGTGATTATGATTATGATGATGATGATGATGATGATGATTATTCTTATCGTTATTATTATTAATATCATTATTATTATTATTATCATCATTATCATTATTTTCATCATTACAATCAAAGTTATCATTATCTATATCATTATTGTTATTATTATCATTATTATCATTATCATTATTATTATTATTATTGTTATTATTATTATTATTATTATTATTATTATTATTATTATTATTATTATTATTATTATTATCATTATCATTATCATTATCATTATCATTATCATTACTATTATTATCATTATTACTATTATTATTGTTATCATTATCATTATTATTATTAGCATCATTATTATTATTATTATTATTATTATTATTATTATTATTATTATTATTATTATTGTTATTATTATTATCATCATTATTATTATTATTATTATCATTATGTTTATTATTATTATTATTATTATTATTATTATCATTATTGTTATTATAATTATTATTGTTATTATTATTATTATTATTATTATTATTATTATTATTATTATTATTATGATTGTTATTATTATTATCATAATTATTGTTATTATTATTATAATTATTGTTATTATCAGTATCATTATTATTAACATTATTATTATTACTATTATTATGATCATTATCATTATCATTATCATTATCACTATTATTATCATTATCATCATCATTACTATCATCATTATTATCAAAGTTGATATTATCTGTATCATTATTACTATCATTGTTATCATTGTCATTGATAATATTATCCTTATCATTATCATCATTATCATGATTATGAACATTAACATAATTGTTATCATTCTTCTTATTTTCTCATAATCGTCATTATCATTATTATTGTTATTACCACTATTACTATCATCATCACCGTCATCAGCGTTTTTCATTATCATTATCATTATCATCAGTGTTATCTTAAACACTATATTGTTATTACTACCATTATTATTGCCATTATATCTATTATTATCATTATCATTATCCCTTTCAGTATTACTATTTTTATCATCATTCTTATCAGCATTGTTGTTCTTACTGTCTTTATTATCATCATCAATATTATAACAGTAACACATTATTACAGTCATCATAGTTGATATAATTATTGTTATTGTTATCATCATTATCCTCATTGTTATCATGTTTACATTTATTATGATAATTACTATTGATATCAATTCTATTATCATCATCTTTATGATTTGATGTTTTATCATTATCATTGTTATCATTATCCTTATTACTATTATTGTTATCATTATCATCATTACTGTTTTCACTATTATTATAATAATTATTATTGCTTGTTTATTATCATCATCTTTATTATTATCATTATCGTTATCATTATCTTCATTATTGTTACCCTTGTCATTATTGCTAGTATCATTCTTATCATTATTATCTTTATCATATTTATCCTTGCTAATAATATCCTTATTGTTTTTATTATCATTATTATTCTTATCATTATTATTATTATCGTCATTATCATAATTGGTATCATTGTTATTACTGTTATCATTATTGTTACTAATTGTATCATTACTATATCATTATTATTATCATTATTGATATCTATATTAATATAATTGTAATCATTATTGTCATCAGTATCATTATTCTCATCAATGTTATTATGATCATCATCGTCCTTATCTTTGTTATCATCATTTTCATTATCATTATCATAAATGTTACTTTCATTATCGCTATGATTGTGTTCAATTTATGACAATGATAATAATAATAATAATGATAATGATAACAATGATAGTGATGATCATAGTCATGATGATGATTTCATTAAACATTATAATACTGACATAATTAAAATGATAATGGTGATGATAATGACAATCGTAACAATTATGATAAGGATAATGGATATAGTAATGATAATAACAGTCATGGTAATAAAGATAAAAGTGATAATGATATTGATAATGACAATGATGATCATATCATCAATCAGGATAACTACCATCATGATTATTATCATCATTATCATTATCACTACTACCATCATTACTACTATCATCATATTTTTTATTATTGCTGTTATTACTATCATTATCATTATCATTATCATCATCATCATTATAATTTCCATCATCTTTATTATTATCATTATCATTATTATCATTATATCATTGTTATAACAACAATATCATTATTATCACTCTTGGTATTGTGAAGGAGGTATAAAACGATAGATTGACAGACAAACAAATAGATAGATATGTAGATATATAAATAGATAATGAGATAGATAGATAGAGAGAGAGAGGGAGATAAAGAAGTTAAGAGAGAGTAAGAGAGAGAGAAAGAGGGTAAGAGCGAGTGAGAGAGAGAGAAAAAGAGACAAAGAAGAGAGGAGACGGAATGAAAGAGAAAAAAGAGAGAAAAAGAAAGGAGACTAATAAAAACAAACAAACAAAACACCTGAAAAAAAACAAATAGATAGATATGTAGATATAAAAAATAGATAATGGGATAGATAGAGAGAGAGAGAGAGAGGGAAATAATGAAGTTAAGAGAGAGTAAGAGAGAGAGAAAGAGGGTAAGAGCGAATAAGAGAGAGAGAGAAAGAGATAAAGAAGAGAGGAGACGGAATGAAAGAGAAAAAAAAGAAAGAAAAAGAGAGGAGATTAATAAAAACAAACAAACAAAACACCTGAAAGAAAACATCTTTCATCATCCCCCCTCCCCCTCCCCCCCAACACCCCATCCTCCCCCGCCACAATCTATCTAAGTCACAACACGCTGTCTAGACATTACATTTTTTTTCGAAACACGGGATGTTGTTTCTACCTCTTGACCTTCTGTGTAAAACATAAAACAAATGAACCCAGAACTGCGCATTTGCTTGGTGTTGTGAATGATAGAGAGAGAGAGAGAAATATATATATATATATATATATATAATATATATATATATATATATATTTATATATATATATATATATATATATATATATATATATATATATATATATATATATATATATATATATATACATACATACATACATATATATATATATATATATATATATATATATATATATATATATATATATATATATATATGTATGTATGTATGTATATATGTATATATATATATATATATATATATATATATATATATATATATATATATATATATATATATATATATGTATGTATGTATATATGTATATATATATATATATATATATATATATATATATATATATATATATATATATATAAATATATATATATATATATATATATATATATATATATATATATATATATATATATATATATATATATATTATATATATATAGAGAGAGAGAGAGAGAGAGAGAGAGGGGAAGAGAGAGAGAGAGTTTTGTAGATAGATAGATGTATAGATGAATAGATACAGAAAGCGAGATAGATAGACAAAAGGATAGATAGATAGATAGAAAAATAGACAGATAGATACATAAATACAGAGAGAGATGTAATGATGGATAGATAGATATATAGATGGTAGAGAGAGAGAGTGAGAGAGAGAGAGAGAGAGAGAGAGAGAGAGAGAGAGAGAGAGAGAGAGAGAGAGAGAGAGAGAGAGAGAGAGAGAGAGAGAGAGAGAGAGAGAGAGAGAGAGAGAGAGAGAGAGAGAGAGAGAGAGAGAGAGAGAGAGAGAGAGAGAGAGAGAGAGAGAGAGAGAGAGAGAGAGAGAGAGAGAGAGAGAGAGAGAGAGAGAGAGAGAGAGAGAGAGAGAGAGAGAGAGAGAGAGAGAGAGAGAGAGAGAGAGAGATGTAGATAGCTAAAAAGATAGATAGGCTGATATATAGATAGATAGATGAAGAGAGACAGAACTAGAAAAAAAGAAAGATAGATTGATAGACACATATAGATACAGATAGATAGATAGATAGATAAACAAATAGTATGATAGCTTGGTAGATGAATAGATAGATAGCTAGATAAATACAGAGAGACAGAGATAATAAGGAAGAGAGATAGACAGACAGATAGATAAATTCAGAGAGACAGAGATAGTAAGGAAGGAGATAGACATATAGAGTGAGAGAAAGAGAGAGAGAGAGAGAGAAAGAGAGAGAAAAAAAATGAAAGAGAAAGAGAAAGAGAGGGAGAAAAAAGGAGAAAGAGAAAGAGAGAGAGAGAGAGAAAGAAAAAGAGAGAAAGAGAGAGAGAGAGAG
>BOPN01004576.1:92500-95000 GCA_017312705.2 Penaeus japonicus
ATTTTATCAACAGATTCATTAATTCTCCAATTCCTCTCTTTGCATTTTCATTCACTCATTTTTTTCCGCAAAATTTGGCACTAAAAGAACTTCATGCATATTGCAGAATCGGAAACTTATTCTTTCCCCTTGACTCCATTCCCGAATTTATCCTGAAAATAAAGATAGTTTTTTGTTTTTAAAAATGTTATCATTGCCAATTTCAGTTTGTTAAAATACGGTGAGTTTATGTATATGAGTTATTGGGTTTGCGTTTTGAAATTATCTTAAAATTTGGGGATGATAAGAGCTGTAATATATATATATATATATATATATATATATATATACATATTGATAAAATGGTAAAAGAAAATATTTTTAGTAGAACCATGATACAGTTTATATTTCTTCTCTTATATCTAATGATTATGGTATCATTTTTTATCATTTACATTGTAAAAATATGGTTGAAAATTAATGAAACAAATAATCATTTACCCAATTATACCTTTTCTCAATATTGCAATCAACTCAATGCTAATAATCTTTCCGATTATTTAAAAAAGAATACCACATACACCACTAACCCTAAAAAACAAATTTCTTCTAACGAAATTAATATTGATAATGTATTTAAAGATCCTTTTTTATATTTTGCTGCTACAAATGCAAAGTTTTTTAGAGATTATAAAATATTAAACGTTGATAATAAAAAAGATTACTCTATGTTATCACCACTTATATTACCTCATCCTCCGATAATAATGACGGCCTTTACCATACCCTATCGTTCAATAGTTTTTAATAAAAACTATAAGCTTAATCAAGCTGATATATCATCTTATATAGGCAAAGCTAAAATTAATGATAATGAAAACGACTATAATGATGATGATGATGTCGTAGTCGCCACCGCCACCGCTACTGACGACAACGATAATGATGATTCTCAGATTCTTCCCGTTACTATCAATTGCACAAATCGTCCTCCCGTTGCGAGCGTTGTATTATTCGGGTACCAACAAAATACTAGAGATGATATTACAGAAATGCTAATGTGTGACTGTCGGGATCATTGTCAGCTGCTAAGAATACCACCATCCTCATCAGCATCTTCTGATAATATTGAAGTTAATGTAGATCATACACCTAGCCTACATTTTCCCTTTCCTGGATTGGATCCATTAATCTCTGAACCGTCGACCGTTATAGCAGCTACTGAAACAAAACACCCAATCATGGGTAGCACACTCGTTAATAGACCAGTCAACCTTCTACTCGATTTAAATGGACCGTGTACAGGTCTTCCTGATGGGACATATGGCGTGGTTGATACCATTGACGATGATAACGTTCGAAACTCCCCCCTTGTTAACGGAGCGAGTGACGATACACCCAAATACGGATCGCAAATCTTACGAGAAGATTTGAATTTCTATCTGAATACAAACCCGGTCAAGTCACAGACCTTATGGATGGGAGGCCCTCTTGTCGGTGGTCACATTGCCCCCAGTAAAGTAAATTGTAAATTTGGCGTGCCTTTCAGATTAGAATAATGATAATCTAAAAGGAGAAGAAAAAAATTATATACTCCAACTCGAGCCGAGAAAAAAAATTAAATATGATACCCTTCCACCTCTACTCCCCAAACCATCCCCAACCACACACACACACACACACACACACACACACACTGGTTGTCGGGATTGTCTGCGATGGGGATTCGTGGTTTTATTCGCTTTATTTAATCAACATGGATAAACACACGAACATATATATATACTCACACACACAGTCATACACACACACACACACACACACACACCCCAAACACACACACCCCAAACACACACACATACATCCCCGTCTCCCCCTACCCCCTCCTCCTCCTACAAACACACACACTAAACAAACACAACCACAAACACAAAAACACGAACATCACACACGCGGTCGGTCCGTACACACACCAAGCTATAAATCCCCTTTTTTTGCAGCGTCAGGTCTTCCCCATTTTGTCAACAAAGGACCCCGGTTACACTCCATTCATTCAACCATATCTAGCGAGGCGTTTAAACTCCCACGCTGGGGATTACTATCAGCCTAAATATTTTTTCCGCTGGGTTGAATCTTAGGGAGGGGATAAACGTACTAAAAAAAAGAAAAAAAGGGGAAAAAAAGATGGAGAATTGTGTGTGTTGATGTGTGGTTGTGTTTGTGTGTTGTGTGTGAGTTGGGGGGGGGGGGTGTATGTGTTTAGGCTTGTTTATTTGTGTGTATATGTGTGTGTGTGTGTGTGTGTGTGTGTGTGTGTAAGGCGAGGGGAGGGTCTGAGGGCGGAGGGGTTCTGTGAGTGCGTTTGTGGACGAGGGGGGAATCTGTTTATATGCATGCGCTCGTGTGTGTGTGTGAATGTGTGTGTTTGTGTGTGTGTATGTGTGTGTGTATGCCTTCGTGTGTGTGTGTGTGTGTGTGACAGAGAGAGAAAGAGAGAGAGAGAGAGAGAGAGAGAGAGAGA
>BOPN01004577.1:5000-10000 GCA_017312705.2 Penaeus japonicus
TACTGCAGCTCACACTAATCTACTGAGATAAGATATCTGTTCAACGTTTCTTAAATTGACGACTTAAAAGTTGATCGAAACACACGTACGATACCTAATATTGCGTCACCAATGGCATTCAAATGAAATTCTAAAACGTTTCAAATGAAATTCTTACCGCGTGAAAAAACGTACAAAAACTTAAGATAACACGAACACACAATGCTCTAATAATTTCCATGAGGCCAAGCAAAGGAAAGTGGTAAAATTGTACAGTGTGAATCGACCTTAAATCGTGCAATATTTGCCATAGGTCGATAAGTTATGGAATGTATGTATTGTTGATACAAATCGGGCAGCAAAAAATATTGAGCAATTTGTTGCATCGTCTGTGGGTAACTTATGCCGTGTTATTTACATATATATTGTTCAGAACGGAAGTAATTTATGGTTGCACTGTTCTTTCTCGTTTTATTGTTTTAATCAATGTCTCTTCTTTGGGAAGTAAAGGTAGCGACCTCCTTTCTTAACTTCTTTTAAATTTTATCCTGTTTTTTTTTTTCTTCAGTTTTTAAGGCTTCGACTTTTTTTTTCTTTTTATACTATCTAGTTTTCTTTTGATTAACTGTATTCCTAAAACTGCCTTGTTAATACTAAACGTTAACTTCTATTTAACGATAAGCAATGATCACGAAAATGACATATTACACAACCACACAGCACTCGAAAAAAAAGTGCTGTCAAAAAACAAAAAAACTCATCATCCTGTAACTTTGCTAACCACACAACGAGGGAACAACCACCCGATGCTTGAACACCATCACCTTCATTAGAAATATTCCTCTTTCTTCTTCATATAAAGCCAGGATTCGTCTTGCATTAAGCTAGGGTTCCACAAACCTTCCCTGACTCTGGACTCGGACCCAAGTCAGGAATTATCGCCCTTTTGACCAGGCCGATCCCTGCTATCTATGGAACTGAGGAAGCCAAACCATAAGCCACTAACTGCTGTGAGTCTTAAGGATTGTGATATTAATTCAATGTGAAACAGGCATCCCTCATGACCTGAGATTTCCCGTCTGCTGTTATCCTTCCGCCTTTGGCCCGCTTCTGGCTCCTGGCTGCAGCTGTGTTTGTCAGCCCGGATGCCCTAGGGCGGATAAAGTTATCCTAAGTTGCCTGTGTTACCATACAAACAGTGGATATAAACAAAAGTAATCGGGGCAGACATCAGAGCAGAGGAGATAGGAGAGCATAGGACATCAGAGCACACAGCACTGACCTCCAAGCCTTGCCGTCTTGAATCAGGTTGTATATATATGGCCACCCCAATAAACTACTGCAGCAGAGAAACATCTGTGTTCTTCTGCCCCGGGTTACACAGACCAATTACGTTCCCTGCCAAGAACTTGCTTGTTATTTTCGTTGACAGTGAGAATCTATAATCTACGGTTGTCTTGAGGAGAAAGTTGTGAAATTACGCTGTCACGACATTAAAGACGCCCCTAGCCTGGGAGAATGTAAATACCAAACGAGGGGCTATCCGGTCATAGGTAGCCTAAGGAACCAGACCCGAGAGTCTAAGTAGTGGAACGCAAGCTTAATAACTTCACCCTCCCCTTCATCTCCCCCTCCCCCTCCCCCTTCACATTCAGCTTCACTCTCAACTTCTTCACCTTCACGTTCTCCACCAAGCGCTAGTGATGATGTCCGTGCATGAACACATTCAACAAAATCAAGGTCATCATTCCGCAACATATGGACGCAATCTTTTCCAACATCAAGCACGTTTCCGAAGGACTCGTTGGAACGACTAGGGAGTCGTCGTCCACGCTCTTCTCCTGCTGGTGGTGGTGCACGTGGTGGTGGTTGGGGAACTCCTTCGCTAGGATCTCGACGAAGATGACGTGGATGAAGATTCCTGTTGGGAGGATGGGAGGATGGGAGTGGGAATGAGAAATGCGTCTGTGGTTGCGTTTGGTTGTGTGTGTGTGTGTGTGTGTGTGTGTGTGTGTGTGTGTGTGTGTGTGTGTGTGTGTGTGTGTGTGTGTGTGTGTGTGTGTAATTAGATAAACACATTTTTATCTGTAGAAGTGTCCCTTTGTGTCAACACACAAAGAAATATCAACATCTTGTATTCATCTGCAATATATCTGATTTTTTATACAATTCTCTCTGTCCCACACACACACACACACACACACATCACGAACTACCCCCCTCCCCGCCCCCACCCACCCACACGAACCTGTCGCAAAGGCCTCCAAAACAGCTGAGACGATTTCCCTGTTCTCCGACGGCGCATTTTGTAGGCCTACCCCCATGGCTATGCCCACAGGGATCGTTGACGTGAAAATTAGGACGTAGAAGGCCTTGGTCCACCTACTCAAGGCCTGGCTCTTGCTCACCTGAAGGATGGGGGGGGGCGTGAGGGGGGAGGGGAAGGAAGGGAGGTTGTTAGATCATATGTATAATCATTCTTTAATGGGGGGAGGGTGGTGCACTTTGGTTGATGGTAAAATAAATGGGGCAAGAAGAACAGGTCAAATCATCTTCTTTTTTTAATCCATTGCTTAGTGATCCGTTGAATAAATAATCAAATAAAACAATAACTAATTATATTGATCATGGTTCTATCAAAGTTAAAAAAAGCGTCGTTATGTGGCTATGTTATGTTCATTATTTCCATGTAATCCATTAATTAATCCATTTATAAAAAGAAGAAAAAATAAAACAATCATCAATTCATAATATCCACCATTTCCAAAGACTTCACTCACCTCCATACTAAAGATTTTTTTCTCTTGAATTGTAGTTATACTATTACGCTATGCTCATCCATCAATATACAATCCATCAATCACTGATCCAATAAAGGGATAATAAAATAATCAGCCCTCCCCTAACCCCCCATTTTCACCAAAATAATTACTATGAACTCCATTTCCAAAAGGCAATCACTCACCTCCATCCCAAACGTAAACGCCATGACAGTTTCGTGGACCAAGACAGCCACGGAAAACTCGAGCACTTTATCCTTCTCCGTCTGGAGGCCGACGGCGATTCCTTCGAAGACCGAGTGCATCCCGAGGGCCACGAGGAAGATCACCGAGGAGGGGACATCGTGGCCGCCTTCGGGAGGAAGTAGAGGGTTTGTTAGTAACTAAGGGTAATAAAATAAATAGGTCAGTATCCCCCGGAACGAGAGAAAAAGAAAAATGGCGGCAAATGCACCTATATCGAGAGGCAAGAGATGGTAAAAAATCGAATAAAAAGAAAACAATACTAGAAAAAGAGGGAAAAAAGGAGCCTTTAGCCTCCCTATTGAGTTGTTAGTGGTACAAACCCGCAAAATATATCAGAAAAAAAACAGAAATTCACCCGAGAACAAACATACCACCACCTTCCATCTCGTGGCAGTTGTGACAGTCGTCCGTAGAATCCGTATTCTCGAGGTCCTGGCTCCGCGAAGAGAAGGTCTCTGATGAAGGCTTCTGAAGGAGGATGTGAGAGCTGGTTCCTCCTGCCGTCTGCTTTGCGTGTTCCATCGCGTGTACCTAGTTGGAGGTAGATTCAGGTGTAAATGTGATAAAAATTACGGTTTGGCGATTTTTTTTTCTTTGTGGCGTTCTAAAGACTCGGAGAGATTATTATTGTTATGAAACAAGCACGGTGGCGATTTTTTTAACGTTCTAAAATAAACTCATGATGATTCATTTGTTTTGCGTAAAAATTGGCAATTTTTAGGCAAATAATATGATATCCAAAAGAAAAACCACATAACTACACTTTTTATGTTTATATAATTGTGCATCTATCTATCTATCTATACATACATATACATACGCATATCCTTAAACACACAACCAACAGAAAACCAATAAACAATCAAGCACAACCTAACAACCGACAGAGTCAAAATCAAAGCCCTTAACCCCCGCCAAACCCACCAACTTGTCGATAGTAAAGATGACCAGGAACCCGCAGATAACCACGAAGAAACCCCAGGGGAACTCCGCGAAGGTCTCCCATTCGTGCGTGTGGCCCAGTTCCTGAAAAGATGGGGGAAGGGCAATTGGGATGAAATTTTCGCTTCTGGTTAGAGTTTGAGGTGAGTGGGAATTATGTAATTGTGTGCGGGTGTGTGAATGATTCGATAAATTAATTAATTGATGTATGTGTGTCTGTATTTATGTGCATGCGTGTGTGTGTGTGTGTGTGTGTGTGTAATTATATATGTATAAACACACTAACCTGAGATAAATCAGAAACCAATGAACTCTAATCTTACGCAATCTTAAGTGCCTAATACGGAAGAAACCGAATACCCTTTGATAGCGCCAATCTAACTCCAGTTCGTTCACTCTTATAATGCCTCTCTCTCACCCTAACTTAAGAACAAGTAATTAAAAGATGGTTAGGGGGGGGGAGGGAGAGGGAGAGGGTATGGGGAGGGGGAGATAGAGATAGAAATAGAGATAGAGATATATAGATAGAGAGAGTGAGAGAGTGTGAGTGTGTGTGTGTATATGTGTGTGTGTGTGTTTGTGTGTGCGCGCGTGTGTGTGCGTGTGCGTGTGCGTGTGCGTGTGTGTGTGCGTGTGTATGTGTGTGTGTGTGTGTGCGTGCGTCCTTGTATGTCCTGAAATTCTTTTCGTAACCCAAGAGGAAGACAGACCATAGGTTAAACCACCTCGTTATCGTCTATATTCTAAAACCTCATGACAATTACCGTTGTTCTGAAGGTGACCTATCATTCGAAGATACACCTTTGGTTTTATAATACAGTCGAGAGAAAGAGAGGTTTATTATTCACCTTTCTATGACGTTGTACTTGAAAAAAGAAAGTTGTTTACAAGTTACCCTGTTATGGATAACAATCACAGTGGTTAATTAGTCTTCGGTATCCTGTTTTGAGTGAGGTCCTGACTAGACAAAGGGTCTGTTTAATCTATTTGAAAGGTGAATGTTGATTTTTTTTTCTCTCTTTCTTTTAAAGTTTCATCTTTACATGTAGAATT
>BOPN01004577.1:17500-25000 GCA_017312705.2 Penaeus japonicus
AGAGAGAGAGAAGGAGGGAGGGAGGGAGGGAGAGAGAAAGAGAAAGGGAAAGAAGGAGAGATAGATAGATAGAGATAGAGAGAGAGAGAGAGCGAAAAGGCGAGAGAGAGAGAGAGAGAGAGAGAGAGAGAGAGAGAGAGAGAGAGAGAGAGCAAAAAGGCGAGAGAGAGAAATAGAGAGAGAGAGCGAAAAAGCGAGTGAGAGAGAGAGAGAGCGAAAGAACGAGAGACAGATAGATAGATAGATAAATCGAAAGAAACGGACAAAACTAACCAAAATCCCCTCTTATACAACTAAAAGATTATTATTTCATACATACAGCGGCATTACTCAAAAGGGGACAGCGTATCTTAAGGTACACTTAAGTGTGTACACTTCGGATACTGACCATCAAAGGGTTGTCGTAAACACGGTATGATGAATGGATAGTATTGTTGTTATTGTCTTCATTGGTATTGTTATTGTTATTTTTGTTTTTATTATTTTCTTTGGTATTGTTATTATTGTTTTCTTTGTTGTTATTGTTTTCTTTGGTATTATCTTTGTTGTTATTGTTTTCTTTGGTATTATCTTTGTTGTTATTGTTTTCTTTGGTATTATCTTTGTTGTTATTGTTTTCTTTGGTATTGTTATCTTTTGTTGTTTTTGTTTTCTTTGGTATTGTTATCTTTTGTTATTGTTTTCTTTGGTATTGTTATTTTTGTTGTTATTGTTTTCTTTGTTATTGTTATTTTTGTGGTTTTCATTGTTGTTGTTATTGTTAATTTTGCTGTTGTTATGGTTGGTCTCACTACTGTTATTCATCATTATGGCTGTTATCATAGTGTTGATGTTGTTGTAGTTATCATTGTTATTATTATTGCTGTCATTACACTTACCACATCAATGTTATTACTACAGACACTATTACTATTGGTAATAACATCGGGATGTCATATTATCATTATCATTTCATCATCGTTATCAATGTTATTATAGTTGCTATCAGCATCATTAACATTATCAGCATTATCATTATCCTAATTATTATCAGCATCATTATCATGTTAAGACGTCTTCATAAGAAAATTACTTAACATATAATAAGTGGGACCATGACATATTTCTATCAGAATTGTTATTATTATTATCTTTATTGTTATTATGGCTATCGTAGTTATCTTTATTACTATCTTCACATTTTTCACTATGATGCAAATAATTTTCATTATTAGTTATCATGATTATTATTTTAATCATTTACATTATCATTAGAGAGAGAGAAAGATAGAAAGAGATAGATAGATAGATAGGGAGAGAGATACAGATAGATAAATAGAGAAAGGAGGAAGAAGATTCATAATAACGATAAAAAATCGGATGGGTCTAATTTCATCCACTTTATTGCAAGTGCATTATTTTCATTCATTACTTACTTTATCTTAATCTATTTTAATCTTGTCGTTTGATGAGAAGTCTAATCTTTAACCGAAACGCCATGAGATCGCTCCCTTCATATCATGGCTACGTTTTACTGAAAAAAATGTAGGACTTTGATATTTCATTTTCACGAGTTATATATTTTATTTTTTGGACAAAATCACGACAGTCGCTGATTTTCATGATTGCATTGTACATGTGATTTCATAATATTAATGATATTGATAATGATAATGATGATGATGATAACAAATATGATAAGAATAATAATGATAATGATAATAATAACAATGATAATGATGAAGATGATAATAACAACAATGACAATGATAATAACAATAATAATAATGATAATAATAATAATTATAATAATAATAGTAATTATAATAATAAAAAGGATAATAATAATAATTACATCAAAGTGGTAGACCTTCGCTAAATTGTCTTATTTATAATACTAAACAGGCTTTTGTTTTGCACTACTCATGTCCAGATGTCGAAATTTTTGCATATAATTCGCAGGATTGTCTCTCCCTTTGCGACCTACGAGTTGTTTTCTCAGTTATAATTACCAGGAAAGTTGTAAATGGAAATTAAAACAAACACTGGCAGACTCAGCTGACGTAAGTCTGAATGTCGGTGTAATAACAGTCTTTTTAATTTCATATTTACTCGCTAATCATGTGCAGTTCGTAATATAATCACAAACATTACACAATCTTCTAATGTTTCTGTATTGTTAACGTGCTTAGTTGAAGGTCATTTCGGAATGATCTGGGAAAAATAATAACAAAGGTTTTATTGTTGTAATCCACTTTACTAGGTTCAAGCTAGGTTTTCCTTTCGATAGTACGTAGGCTAGGTAGTTAAGTAGTCTAAGTAGTCTAAGTGAGTAGTACATATAAGTAAGTAAGATGTAAGTAGTACAAATAGGTAAGTAAGTAGTACAGGTAAGTAAGCAGTTTAAGTAAGTAGTATAAGTAAGCAGTTTCAGTAAGTAGAATAAGTAATTAAGCAGTTTAAATAAGTAGTATAAGTAAGCAAGCAGTTTAAGTATACTAGTAGTATAAGTAAGCAGTACAAATAAGTACGTAAGAAGTATAACTATTAATTAGTTAGTCTTTTTTTCCCGGGAAATCGTGTCAAATCTTATTACTATTTTCTACCCCTGATTTTGGGCCATATGAAACACACGAAAGAGAGTAAGAGAGAGGCCATAGCAAGTCTGAGAAAAGTGTTCTCTTTAGCTAACTCTGAATGCCATGTTACTTATATCTTTGAGTTTTTTTTATGACAGACAAAATGAGACTGATTGTTTGACCTTCTTGGAGACTTATTTCATGTGAATAACTTTTGATTTGTGTGCAGATTGAGTTAATTTCATTTTTTACACAGGTTATTTAAGTACTCGCTTTATGTTTTTTGTGGAGTGGTTTCCAAATGACATTTTGCATATGATTATTGTTTTGAATAACAATATCTGAATGGCATTCCATTCCAAGTTTCTTTAATGAGTAACGGAAAGGCGTTATTCAAAAGCCTGCTTATTTAATTATGCTGCAGTGGAATATAATGCAACAAATTAATCATCTATAATATAATCTACTGATATTACACTAATGAAGCATGCGTATAGCACTAGTCAGTACACATATTACTTTGTGCGAGAAATACCGGCAAATATCCAGACTTGTCCCCGAATCCTAGAATGCTAAGAAACTTCTAGAACGGGAATCTTTGGTCCCCAGGAACACCAAATTTTGGTATCGGATGACCGCTTGGAATCGTAACTGAGATTCTAATACCTCCGCTTAGGAGGGATGTGAAGAGTTCAATATCCACAATATGATGTATAAACACACACTCACTCACACTCACCCACACGCACACACACACACACACACACACACACACACATATATATATATATATATATATATATATATATATATATATATATATATATATATATATATATATATGTAATGTGTATGTATATATATATATATATATATATATATATATATATATATATATATATATATATATATATATATATATATATATTCAATGCGTAGCTTTTGTTCCCCAGCAATGGCATGGCTTGTTCCAGCACAAGAAAGATACCTGATCTGTGTGAAAAAAAGGATAGTGTCAAGCTTAATAAGAAAAAAATTGATTATACTTTAGTTCCCTTTAGAGTACGTCCATATTCCATTCCAAAAATGAACAAACGTCTTTGTATTTCACTTTTGCTGAAATCGCCGTTGTTATTATTCATCACTAATCAACATGTTTGTTCTTATGATTTAATCATGTATTCTTATATAATACATATTTTTTTAGTCCCTACAACAGAGCTGTTCATTTAGCAGTAATATAACATGAGAAGAAAGGTAATAAATAGGTTAGACAGCTCAAAGGCACTTTCCAATAAATTTGTTTTAATCATAGTTACACCAATCACCGGAATTGGTCAACTTAATCAAATAAAATATATTAATGATACCAGAAAAATCTACTTTCACATACACAAGGTAAATAAACCACGGTAAGCTGCAAATATACAAAGTGGCGCCGCCAGACTAGACACTTTTTATCTAATTTTCTTTTGTATAACCAATTGTTTGCGAGTTGTGAAAGATCTTATCTTAATATTTATTTTATTTTTTTTTTATTATTATTTTTATTTTTATTATTTTTTTTTTTTTTTGGGGGGGGGGCACGGAGACGATCATATACGAAACTTTCTCGAAAAAGTCTTTTTTAGAATATACCACTAAAAAAAACAGTCAATGGTGAGTCAAAACTATTAAAATATATACCACAAGCTTCCGTGATTGACATGATTGATAAATTAATTGATAATAATTGCGTTATCCATTTGCAAAACTGCAAACACGAATGCGCGGGAAAGCTACTTCGCGCCACACAAGCGATTTTACCTTAAAACAAAAAAGCCAGACAGTAATTACAAACGATTGTGGATTCAATCCCTAAATGATTTATAGTACTCTCTACAGTAATACTCGTTATCTTCGGTCCAATAATGTAGTCGAGTTGAAAAAATTACCCGAAATAAAAAATTCAAGAAACCGTTTTTACAAACCTATGACAATTTTCCGAATAACATCGGAGAACACTATAAATCGGCTATCATATTATTTATTTAAGGGTCACGAACCATCAAAGGGGCCAAGATTAGCAAAAAAAAATAAAACAAAAGTATTTTCGCGCTATACTAAATGAGTCAATCCAGCTTACAGACAATAAGAGGGCAGTTCAAAAAGACAATGGGTTTTGCAATGGATTATTTCAGAGGAATGCTGGTTCGATTAACACCAGTGCCACAAGTACACGAGGCAACCTTTAAAAAAAATTAAAAAAACTAATTATTTTGAACTGTGGATTAATATTTGGTTTCAACTTTTAAGAGATTCACAAGGAACATGCAAATTTGACGAAACGTGACCTGGAACATGAGAGTGCTCATTTATCTATTTCTTGTTATTATCATTTCATTGTTATTATTATTATTTTTTTTTTAATCCACTTTTTAACTTTTCTCGAGGGCTGGTGCCTAGCGGTTTTGGAACCTCTTATGTGTAAGGAAAAACAATATTAGTAGAACAAAACTTCAGCGGACGTGGGAGGACATAGCATATATTCACCATACATACTTTTAGATAAAATACATATAGCTCAAAGTACTTACAGCATAACATAAGTGCAAAATGTGAAATACCATAAAGTTACATCAGCATATGATAATTCCTTCCTGAGCTTAGTGGCCAGTGGGTCGTAGGAAACTAAATGAATATATCAATAACCTATATTAAATAAAATAAATATATCGATAGATGTAGTAGGTTTTAAAGATAACGTTTTTTTTTTATATCGAATGAAGAGCAATGTAAAAGCTGTTTAGTAGCGTAGAACAGAAGGAGCATAAGGTTGTGAGATTAATGCATGGACCCAAATTGTGTCGCCATGAAAAAATAAAAGAATACTACATATATATATATATATATATATATATATATATATATATATACATATATATATATATATATTTGTATATATATATATATATATATATATATATATATATATATATATATATATATATATATATATATATATATATATTTATATATATATATGTATATATATGTATATATATACATATATATGTATATATATATGTATATATGTATATATATATATATATATATATATATATATATATATATATATATACATATATACGTGTGTATGTATGTATCTATGAATATATATATATATATATATATATATATATATATATATATATATATATATTCACACACACACACACACACACACACACACACACACACACACACACACACATATATATATATATATATATATATATATATATATATATATATACATACATACAAACGCACACGCACACAAAGGCAAATTCAAAACGCAAACACACACACACACACACACACACACACACACACACACACACACACACACACACACACACACACATATATATATATATATATATATATATATATATATATATATATTTATATATATATATATATATATATATATATATATATATATATATATACATATTTAAATATATGTAAGCCCATAACGCCCTATCCCTCCCTCACCTGACCTGCACCTGCTGCTATCCCTTAAACTGCCGGAGTCCCCCTACGCCCTTAACGCCAACGCCACCTACACCACTTCCCGCCCGCCCGCCCTCGTATCAATCAGCACCCTGTCCTAACAGCAACCTTTCCTTCCCCTCCTTTGCCATTTTCCCCGCGCCCTCCTCCGCCAGCCAAATCTACTTACATGAACCTGCTCTTTTCCCCTTGCAACCGTCAGTTAGGTTCATGCCCCTGGCTGATGCCCACCCTTAACCCCCTGGTGGTGGCCTCAGTCTGTGCCCACGCCCACACTCGCACACCCACCCCTTCCTCTTCTATATCCACAACCCCATGTCACCTCACCTCCACCCCCCCCCCTCCCATACTACCTAAACACCCCTTTCCCCCATCCCCCAAAGGCCATATATTCTCTTCCCTCCATGCCCACATTCCCCTCTTCCACCCCACCAAACACACCCCTATATACCCCCACTCCTTCCTCGTACCCCCCCCCCCACCCCTCCTCTTTGCCTCTGTCTCTAACACACAATGAATTGTGACGTCATTTCCTTCACGTAACTGAGTTGCCACGTATCTTTTTTTCTCGAAACAGCCGTTGTTTTTGTTTTTATAGCTATATCTTATTAAGAGGCAAGTTTAATTAAAAAAATCATCAACAAAAAAAGAATCCTATAAGAGGACATCTAAATAAGGTCGTGGATATGTTGGTTGACCTGATGCCCTACACGACACGAGTGGGCACGTGACTTAGCACAGCGCTGTTCTCATCTCTACATACGTCGATCATAATTATCTGTCTTATGTTTGCCTTCCTGTGTTCACCGCCTCCACAAGAACTGAAAGAACAGAGTCCAAAGACGCTTTTATTTCGCTTTTGTTATGTGTTTTTTTTCTTTCGTTTTTCTCGGTTTTGGTCTGTGTGTCAAACCTAAGTGGAAGTATTAATTTCGGGTATGCAAATTAATGCCCTCTATGATCCATTATGGTTCATAAAGTCAACAGCGTTCATTTACTCCTTGAGACTCCATTTATCATAAATTCACGCCAAAAGTTTCTGTAAGAGCTGTTATATACATATTTTTCATCTATCACATTATATTAAAGAAGCTCTTCTTCAATTTCGTTAAGTTTTCAGTCTATCCCTCACAATTCATGTACTATAAAAGTAAGCAACCTTTTTCATATATTTCCGTATGTTAAAAAAAGTTTTTAAGGATATAAAAAGTAACAAACATACAACTAAATAAATAAACAAAAATGGAATTCTACAACTGTGGGTTCATTCAGTCCCTATTCTCTTTTTTACACCATGGATTTTCAACTTAATTCTTCAAAGTGAATATCAACTTCATTGCCTTTCTTCGAGTGATGTTTAGAAGTTTCCCGATACTCAGATATC
>BOPN01004577.1:34403-51903 GCA_017312705.2 Penaeus japonicus
TGAATCCGCGTGAATCCGCTTGAAGCAGCTGTACTTTCTCAAGTATCAGATGATAATATCGAAGAAAATCATTTCCCAACTTAATTAGCAGTGCTTGAGACAGCTGATGAAGAGAGCTAAGATTGAGAGACCATTAAAATCGTCGTAATTCTGCTGGAATTCTGACAAAAAGAAGAAGACGAAGAAGAAGAAAAACAGGTGTAAATCATGGATCAGAACCAAATTAAGATGATTAATGTACACTTAAGGGAATAAATTACATTTTTTTGTTGTTGCGACTGCAAATTTCTGAAAGATGATAGATCCTTGGAAGTCATATTAACTAAATTCTCGTCGATTCTACCGTTTTTTTTTTTTTTTTTACATTCCAAAATATGAACACGTCATTCGTCGGACTCAAATCTCCGTTCCTCTATTCTCGAATATTTTCCCTTCGTATTCAACCAATTCCTCAGCCTAACGTGTCGAGAGAACGCCATTACCTCGACACGCCCCGGGCTGCGTTCGCCTACCGAGCCGTGTTTAGTCGGAGGATGGCGGAGGGCGGAGGGCGGAGGGCGGAGGGCGCGATGTGAACGTTTTCTCGTTGCAGATGCAATGCGCTCCTTCGAGATTGAAAGGTGTACATTGTGTACAGCTGGATGTTAGTTAGATGATGTGTCCAGATAGACTGAGATTTTTTTTTTTTTTTTTTTAGATCTGTGGAAACATTATGTCCTCTATGGCGATGTGTTGGAGGAATAATATTTATACATATATATATATGTATATGTATATGTATATGTATATGTATATGTATATGTCTATGTATATGTATATATATATATATATATATATATATATATATATATATATATATATATATGTATATATATATATATATATATATATATATATATATATATATATATGTGTGTGTGTGTGTGTGTGTGTGTGTGTGTGTATATATATATATTTATATATATATATATATATATATATATATATATATATATATATATATATATATATATATACACATACACACACACACACACACACACATACACACACACACATATATATATATATATATATATATATATATATATATATATATACATATATATATATTGTTTGTGTATGTATTATATATCTATACATATATTCATATATATATATATATATATATATATATATATATATATATATATATATATATGTATATATATATATATATATATATATATATATATATATATATATATATATATGATGCATAACCATCATGAGAAATAAATAGATAAAATCCAAAGTGAGGAAACTCATCAAGGGGGGAGCACCCCCCCCCCCCCCCCCGCGACAACCGAGGCAAAAATCATTTAGCTAAATTAGCCCAGGAACAAAATAGGTCTATGACGTCACAGCCAGATAGAAATCACGTACAAATGAGTCGAGTGGTCGATTAGTACATAATTAAAGAACAATTAAACTCGGGAGCTCATCAAAGCCAGGTAATGAATTATTCACAATTTCTCCGATTTTCTCATTGGTTCCCACGTTTCCATTCGCCTTGGTCTGCTCTCGGTTAGAGTGACACTAATTGTGAAACAAGGAGAACACGCCCGCAATGAGATACAAACATACACGCCCACACTGAGATACAAACATACACGCCCACAATCAGATACAAACATACATGCCCACACTCAGATACAAACATACACGCCCACATTCAGATACAAACATAAACGCCCACACGCCCACACTGAGATACAAACACACGTACACAAGCATGAATACACATATTCAGTTACACATCACGCCTCTATAAACATGCACAGGCATATAAGCATACAAAAAGGCGCCCCTATGCATAAATAGACACAATTCCATGTTTATACACATACGTCCATTTTGGTTTTACTCGTCCGATTACGAAGTCTGTAGAACTTCGAAACTTCGAAACTTCGAAACTTTTTTCACGTTCCTAGTGTGGCCGTTTTATCTATCTGTGTGTACATGTTACTGTGTTTATTTCAGTTTCATACACTTACAAATATACCAAAGGTTATATACGTGATCAAGAATACACTATTAAACAGACAAAGACTTAGTGTGGTTGGTCTTAGGGGCGCCGCAAGCAGGGGGCAGCAGGGCCAGCTGCCCCCTGCCTTCCTGCTTCGGTGTCAGTGGGGGCAACTGTGTGTCCTTCGTGGAAACAAGGAAAAGTGGGCACAGCGAAAGGGTCTTCTTGTTATTCTCTTTCCACATAAATAGGGATACAATTTTTGTCTGTTGTGCAAAATTTTGAGCTTTAAGCTCTTACCCTTTCCCTTTTCCTCCAAAGTTCTTCCTCCTTCAGCCATTCTTCCCTCACCCCCCCCCCCTGTCTCTCTTTCCCTCGTCCCCCCCACCCCCCTCCCTCCCCATACCTCCACCATCTCTCCCACCTTCCCTCCACGTCCTTCCCCTCCCTCCACATTATGCTAATGACCAACTAACATAATTAAGGCGTGAGGGTCAACGAATCATTAGCGATCACCAAACCCGACGTTTGCGGTGTCGGCGAAACACGAGCGGCGGAACTGTGCGAACCCCGTCTCCCGCGCGCCCACGGAGCTCGCCGGGAAGGGAGCTCGGCCAATCTCTGGCGCCCGCCGTCGCTGCGCCCGGTGCTCGCCCTCGGAGCTTCCCTGTGTCTGTTGTCCTTTTTCTGTGTCGTTACTTTTCGGTGTGCCGTCTGTGGTGTGTATTATTTACTTGGCTGTCTGTCTGTTTGTGGTTGTCATTTAAATTTACTGCTTTTGTTTATTATACATTTTTTTTTCAGTTTCTAATTCTTTAGATCTTTGTTTTTGGCTGTTCTCTTTTGTTTAATTCTTTGTTACTCTTTCTTTACTATTTTTCTCATTTCTTTTAACTCTTGTGATTCCTTTGTATCTTGTTATTATTTTTATTTTCTATGTTATTATTTTACAGCTCATGTTATTCAACGTCCTGTTATGCTATGCTATCTTTTTTATCGATGGTGGCTTCTGATGTTATTTTTTCATGTTATTGTCTTTTAATGTTATCGGTTTATTTGTTTAATTTCATTTTCTTTTCCTAGAGTTTTTATGTCGTTCCGTTAATGTCATTGGTACATTTTTTTTTGTTTTTTTTTGTCTTTTTTATGCCGTGGGTTCGCTTGTTATGTTCTTTTAATGTTGGTACATTTATTTAATGCTACTTTTTGCTGTAGTCTTTTTTTAAGTTATTGTCTTCTATTTACTGCAATTTACATTGCTATCATTTTCCTGGTATGGTTGTTATCGGCTGCTTGGCGGGGCGGTTTCATTTCCTTTGGTTTTATTTTCGAAGGAGATTTAGCGGAGGGGGGGGGGCGCTCGTGGACCTGCTTATTATTATTCCACACACATATAAGTGTGTGTGTGTGTGTGTGTGTGTACGTGTACGCTGTATGCATGTATGTATATACTGTACTTATGTATGTATGTATGTGTGCATCCATGCATGTTTACCTCTACACAATTATGTATGCGTGATTTTCTCTCTTTCTATTAGACCAACGGTAATCATGCCACTATAAAAGATGATGATAAGGATAATCAGGATGATGATAATCCAACAAAGATAATGACATATAAAACCATGATAAGAACGACTCCAAATTGATGTCTTTGCGCGCACAAACAAAACCGCAGACCGCGGGAATGCAAATTGCACACTTGTCTTTCTTCTCCTTAACAACAATAACCAACAAGGCAGTTATCAATAACACTTAAGAGAAACGATCATTCACACGGTAAAATACAACCGCACTCGCCACAGACATTTTGAGATTGCATGGCGATGCACAATGCACGCATCGCTGCCTCACTTTTCCCCTTCATGGTCGTTCCAAAACGCTAAATTGATTTTTTTTTTTTTTTTTTTTTTTTTTTTTGGGGGGGGGGGTATTCCGCCGGCTGACACTGATGGAAACAAATTGTTGATCAATTTTCCTGAATCTCTTTGTAAAGATATATATCGACGTGGCGTTTCTTGCTAGCATTGCAATTACCTTATCACAATCAGATAAAGAATTATTGTCGTGTCTCACTATAAACTTTTATTCAGGCAAAACTGGAAAAAGTATTTACAGACTTCTGAATTGGACATTTTGTTGAAATTGTCAGAATGGGAAATTAGATTTAGGTCTCCGTGTTTGCGCATGTCTGTGAGTCAGACGGCCTGACAGAGAGAGAAGAAAGGGAGAGAGGAAGAGAGAGAGAGAGAGCGAGAGAGAGAGAGAGAGAGAGATAGAGAGAGAGGTAGAGAGAGAGAGAGAGAGAAGTTAGAGTGAACAAAGAGACAGGGGGAGAGAGGAGGGAAGGATGAAGGGAGAGAAAGAGAGGGAAGAAAGTTTTTTAATAAAGCACAGGAATTAATTTACTGCTAGACTCTTTTTTGAGTAACAATGGTCGAATGTAGACGGGTTTCCGAACATAACACGGAGAATATACGCATGCAAATGCTTTGACATACACCATATAAAGTTTTGATATCTGTATACTTAGATATCGCTTAATATTTTCATCTGATTGATTCTGAAGAGACCAAACGAGGTGCTTGCAATGAAATAAATCATTCTTTGTATTGCAAACCAAGAAATATCTCCTTTGTAAACAATACGAATAAAGATAATTTCAACATGCAAATGAGCTCTTCAGTTGTAATCCATATTATCCAGACACCGTCATGAGCCTGTCAATAACGATGCAGTCTGACTCGTCGAGCTACCTCATATGTACGAGCACTTTAAGCCTTTAAATCACCCCTCCTCCTCCTTCCCCTGCCCCTCCTAATCCCCCTCCCCCTCTCCTTCCCCTCCCCCCTCTCTTCCCCTCCCCCTCCTTCCCCTCCCCATACCCCACCTCCCCCTCCCCCTCCTCCCCCTACTCCACCTTCCCCTCCTCCTCCTCCCCCACCTTCAACTCCCCCTCCCCCTCCTCCCCCTCCCCCCCATCCTGAGTGTAACCCACTCCTGTATAATTTGACCAATTATGCTTAGTTCTTGTCTTACACTCGGTGGCTTCTTCTTCTTCTGCCGAGTTTTCTTCGCCTTGCCTCCTCGGCCGCCTTTCGCTACCTATTTCTTCCTTAGCGATGCCTGGGGGATCTGTGATTAAAGTTGTATTTATCTGCTCTTTCTTTCCTATTGCAACACCCCCCCCCCCCTCCCCCAAATACACATATAGGCATGAGGATAGTGATGGTAATATATGATAGCCTAATCATGAGCTAACAATGGTAATGATAAAAATGTTGAGAATGACGATGATGATGATAGTGAAAATTATGATAGTAACCATGATCGTAATTGTTATTATCATTAATGATGTTATAATTATCATCATAATAACAGTCATGATAATAATAATAAATATTATATCCATATATGCATATATGTATGTATGTATGCATGTATATATGAATGTATGTATGTCTGTATATATGTATGTATGAATGTATATATGAATGTATATATGTATGTATGTATATATGAATGCATGTATGTATGTATGTATGCATGTATATTTGTATGCATGTATATATGCATATATGAATGTATGTATGTATGCATGCATGTATGTATGTATGCATGTATGTATGCATAATGAGGATGTCGCCTCCTCCCCTACTTTCGTTGTTACGTAATGTTGTATATTCCTGACGGCATTTGTGTAGTCATGACGTAATCTTGTTTGTGATTAGAAACTAAAATGATTCGGCAGTGCAAAGAGATACAGAAAGGAGACAAAAATATAAAATTGAAATAACAGAATGAGAGGAAAGGGAGGATGGGAGAAGAAATTAATTGAGAAGAATGTGGAAATACAGAGAAAAGAATAACACATAAAGGAAAATAGATGATACATGAGAAGATGAGAGTGAATATGGAATATGGAAAATCAGTAATGGGAAGGAGAGAAGACAGGAATAAGGACAATAAAAGAAGAGAAAAGGAATAAGACAAAACCGAGAGCAGGAGGGAAAAAACGTAATGGGAAAGAATGAAAAAAAAAGAAAACAAAAACAAATCATATGCGAAATTAAGGCAAGAAAATGGAATAATACAAAAAATCGAATAATTAGGGGGGAAAGGAGAACAGAAAAAAAAATATAATGGGAAAGAATAAAAAGGAAAAACAAAAAACAAATCACATGCGAAGTGAAGATATATGGAATAATACAAAGAATAAGATAAAACAAAATAAAAATAATAATTAGGGGGAAAAGAAAAACGAAAAAAAGACATACAAAGTCCCACGATCATAACCGAGAAAAAAACGAAATAAAGAGAGAGTAATCGAAAGGAAAATAAAAATAAACGCTCGGAAAACGAAAATAAAAACGTAACCACCAATAAGAAATATCAAGAAGAAATCACTAAGGAAGAAGATGCTAAGCCACAGATTCTCAGGCAGGCGTCTCGTTGCATCATTTTTGCAACTCAAGAAAAATAATATCTGTTGCACAAATCTTGCCCATATTGTCTTGGACTTTCGTTTGCTTTATGGCTATGCTGTCATGTTAGTATTCGTTTTATTACTGAAATAATCTTACCTTGTATTGTAAGTAAGATAATTTTCGTATTGGTAGAGTAAATATTCTTTACATTGCTAGCATGATTATTCATTGCATTGATAGGATAATTACTCCTCCCATTGCTAATGTAATTATTTCTATTATTGCAAGCATAATTACTAGTTACTTTGCGAGTATGATTACTCCTTGCATCGTTAGTATACCCACTTATTGCATTTCACATGTAACAGATAATTGCATGGCTAATATCCCTTTTCTTTGCATTGTTGATAGATATATTCTTTGCATTGGTCGTATGATAATTTCTGATGTTGCTAGAATTATCACCTGCATCGGTTTCCTCCGAAGGTCAACTCTGAGGTGTGTGCGTCCTTTGTGCCCTTCTTACGTGGAATTTCCCTCATACGCTCGAGAAGCTCCCCTTGGTTTTTTGGACATTCAACTACACACGCACACACGTGTATATGTATGTGTATGTATATGTATATCTATCTGTATATGTATATGTATATGTATATGTATATGTATATGTATATGTATATATATATATATATATATATATATATATATATATATACATATGTATATATATGTGTGTGTGTGTGTGTGTGTGTGTGTGTGTATATATAAATATAAATATATATATATATATATATATATATATATATATATATATATATATATATATATATATATATATATATATATATATATATACATACACACACACACACACACACATATATATATATATATATATATATATATATATATATATATATATATATATATATATACATATACATTTTAAGACTACGTTAGTTGAAGATAAGGTAACGGGGTGACCGTCACATGACATTATTGCATTCTATGCTCTTCGTATTTTTCTTCTTCTTCTTCTTCTTCTTCTTCTTTCTTTCTTTCTTTCTTTCTTTCTTTCTTTCTTTCTTTTTTTTTTTTTTTTTTTTTCTTTTTTTTTTGGTATCCACAGTTTAGAAGAGATATAACACAAAAATACAAGATCGAAACTGAATGAAGTGGAAGGGACGCATTTCATACATCACCAAATGTAAAATATAACAAAAATACATTTCAAAAATTAAAAGGATGTGCCAATAAAAATACACTCGGAATTTATAAACTCAAAGTGCTAAAGGATTCTAACAAATATAATTTCAATGTGAAATATGTAAAATTCATTCTAGGCAACGAATGAAATGGATTCGAGTATTTAAACTTTAACAGAGTTACCATTTTCTTCTTGTCTCTCTCTCTCTCTCGTCTTCCTATACGTGCTTGTGTTGCAAGATGGGGCTCAATTTTTGTTTTCTTAATAAAAGTAGGAAAGAGTATAAAAAATAAAAAAACCCATATTCATATTCACGTAAATTCACAAAGTTGGAGAACTATGATATAAAAAATTTAATGAAATCGAATAAAGTGGCACAGAGACTTCTGACCAGACTTTCTGTCTAAAAGGAGAATTGTCCCACTTTCAAAGGTAAAACAAATTATGACCTTAGAAATATCGATCTACTTTTTCATTTTCTTGTTAAACAAAGCAAACTAATAGAATTTTCTTTTACAAAGAAGAAACAATCTCTGAGATCTCCCCACCAGGTAAGAATAAAAAGGGTTAAGAGCAGAAATCGCTTCCCAAGACGAAATACGAATAAATAGATGAATAAATGTGAACAATCCCTTTAATTATTTATTGGTTTGCTCTTTGTTATCAAATCAAGGATGAGGAGAGGAAATTGTAAAACACACACACACATACACACAGACACACATAAACACACACTCCTACAAACACAAACACACACACACACACACACACACACACAACACATCCAAACACAAACACACACAAAATGGATCCCACATATACATACGATTCTTGCGCACATAACCAATGCCATCCTAATTAATATATATATATATTTATTTATATATATAATATATATATATAAATAAATACACACACACACACACACACACACATTTAGAAGCATATTGAGGGGCATCAGGAGGAAGGAGACACTGTTCTACCTTTTTGGAAACTTGGTTTCTGCAATGCATATAAATCTCAATGAAGAGGTAGCATCACAGAAGACATTGTATGTAATCTGCAGTATTATCTCTTATATTTTTTGTCATAGGGAAAATGTTTTGAGATTATGAGATATCATGTTTCTCAACACAGGCTGTGTGTTCTGGATAGTTATTTTATAATCAACTAATGATAATTCTAATATGAGCGGAAAAAAAATATTGTAGTCGTGGGTTGCAATTCTTGTTAACAGTTATGCATTTCTTTATATTTTTTGACTGCTTTTGACTCATCACACTGTTCTTGAAGCATTTTGGTTTATGTATGCATGTAGTCTGCATGCAAAATAATTTGAGAATTTCCAGCATCAATATTACAGTTTTTTGTTATGTTCCAAGATGAATTGTCTTTTACTGCTGTTTATTTCTTCAAGAAACTGTTGACAAAGTTATCATTTCCATTAAGAAAAGGAGTTAAAAAAATGTATGTAATATATCCCTCAAAAAAGGTAATATAATCATCAAGTTGAATGTCGGAAACACTTCCAGTTATTAAGAACAAATGTGGAAAGTTTCCTAAGAAATTCTGAAAGCAAAAGTAGTCCAGAGAATCTCCATCCTGACTCAAGGATAGATCACCTCGGAGGGATATGATTAAGAAATTGAATCCCAACTGGATTATGGTTGATGTTAGGAAGGACATGCAACCAGACAATGGCAGCACCAATCCTAGCAAGAGTCTCATAAGGGAAAGCCTTGGTGTAAGGGAGTTCAAAGCTTTAAACACGATTAAGCAAACAAGAGTTGTTAAAATTACAAGAAACAATGAGAATTTAATGAGATGAAGAGTTTGACATAAAATCACCAACAGAGCAGGAAGAGATATGAGAAGAAATTTAGGTCTGATCGGAAAGCTCAGAAATGTATAATGGAGATAAGGAGAGACACTAAAATGAAACAAGAGGTTACGCAAAGGAATAAATGATATCGCATGCTGGCACTTTGGGCTCTTTATTTTTATAAGTAAATATACATATCTTCTCTTTGACTGGCATGTAAGTCAGCAAAGGTTACACAATTTATATAAAATATTCACAGTGTCTTGGACGTTTTACAGTATTCCAGTAAACTGGTTAATGCCGTCTTCGAGTTGGAGACGAAGGTCACACACACGCACCTCTCACGACACACATACAATAAAATACCTTTTAGGTAACCGTTTCCATATATTGTGATTCCATGATATGAATGTATTCACTTGATCAAGTAGCAGCTACTTGTTCTTTGTGTCAAGGCATTTATTATACACTTATACACACACATTTACTACAAAATCTCTGTCAACCAGTTACTGAATAATTCGTTTTCTTCCTGTTAACTAAACACTAGAAATCAAATGTTACTCTCACTGAAATGTCACCAGGTCCCTGTCAGTCACACAGTCACCTACTAAACTCCAGGACCTAATGTACAGTTCCTTTGTTAGGTCCCGTCATAGGTTCATTAAATAGTAAGTCATATCACAAAATATGTTGTGAGGCCCTGTGAACGCATTCTGTTAATCAGGTACTGTCCCTGTCTATATTCACTGAGTCAAGTCTTGTCAGTAAAAAATTCAGTCTTATACCATCACCATTTATATATACACACACACCAGATTTTTTGTCACAAAGAAGTCGAGTCTTTGACGCTAGTAATATGTGTAAACTAGGCCCAGCATGTCACTTGTCACTGATGCTAAATACACACTGATTTCTAGAATTGTTGGTAACCTTGACTAGTCGTTGTGCCACGGCGGGCTACTAGGTGTTTCTATTTTTTTTTTTCAGTTATTGTAAAAAGGAACTAGTTTTAATTTCATCGTTATCATCCGCTAAAAAAAATATAAACGTCTTTAAATGTTAAATTTTTTTTTTTTACCTATTTTTTGGAATTATTCATGTGAGTTACCATATTCCTGTAGCTGTACTGAGGGATAGTCCCTACAACATAATCAACATACTTCTTCTTTTGCACAGTATTTTACACAAATCATCAGACAGCCAGTTCCCCTTGCTCACAATCATAGAATGCCTACACAAACTACTTCAAATTCAGCTAAGTACAAGAAGAAAAAAAAAAAAAAATGGACTTGATCGGGCAAGAATAAATGAATTATGATTCACAATGAGTCATGACACCTGAGTATTGTTGAGGAATTACTGTGGATAAGAACGAACATCAAATACACCGTAATAAAGCAATCGCCGACTTAGAGAACTGTGATAAAATCAGTACTGTTCATTTTCCCATTGGTGACAATGGAAACGACCTTACGGAAATCCTGAGTAATGCTTATATCACCTGCCTTCCATATAGGGACTTTTAAGGAAAGTATGTGCATCTTGGAATATTGAACCTTTAATCTAATGGAAATAAAAATAAAAATGTGTAAAGTTAAAAAAAAAGACTGAGCTACTGTCACAGAAGGTTGGAATTTGCAAAACTCTCTCTTTGCTCACTGGATACTTGCAAACACTCTGTCGGAAAAAGGAAGATGTAGGATAAATATTGAAGAACGTGTATCAGACTGCACACGACGTAGATCACTTCCAAGAGGATATTGCAATCTAGATAGCCTGCCGCGTACCAGGTCTATGTGTCGAAATTGGTCCATTCTTTTGTCTCTAAGTAACTGTCTATTTATATCCCTTAACTGAATAGTATTTTCCCTAAATGAAAATGAAGGGGCACAGCTTTCGAGAGGGAAATAATGAATTCTTACCAACTTCCTCCCTAATCCACTTAAATAGAAAATAATGTTTTTCTCCTAAACTCACCAAAGCAGTGACAAGCACATTTACTATAGTTTAGAAAAAGGCAAATGGCAAGTTTAGCAATATTCTGAATATAAATGACATCATAAAAGCTAAAGAAAATAGTTATTTATCATTGCTTGTAAAATGAAGCTCTCCTATTGATTAAAAAAAAAAAAAAAAAAAAAAAAAATCATATCGAGAAAATTGAGCTTATAACAGGTGTCTTGTTGTAACACTTGGATAACATCTAAATAGTGATGACTTTCAACAACTTGTGACATTTTGAGGAGTTCTAGTCCAAATTTGACACACACAAAACACATATACATGCCATGCCTATGTTTACAATTCCTGGGTAGTTAGTACACGGCTCAAGTTACAAAAATCTTGACATCGAAATACAAAGACACCACTTTAACGTTTGGCACTTGTTTGGTGATGTGCGAATATTAACAGTTCCAACCACCGACGCGAAATACAATAGGGAAAAGTTCTCTCCTATGGGTTTGTTTGAGAGGATAAATCACTAGAAAGTATTGTACAGTAGTTTCACTGGAGTATAGGAAGACTATTGAGGCAAATCTGTCATCAATATAAGTCTCCAAGAAAAAGAAATAATATAAAAAAAAGTGAAAAAAAAAGTTCTCTCCTAGAAAATTGGTCTTCCAATACACTGTTAACATTATAATGTAAGGCACAATAGTGCTGGCAAGCATAAACCCTGCTCTATATTTTCTATGCTGTTACTTATATCGAGAAGGAAAAGATGAGCATTAAAGACTATGATATATACACAAACACACACACGCACACACCTCTGTGCAAGAGGAACATGAAACTGAATTGAGACTTTGCAAATGAAAGACCTAGTAGGTAAAATCATTGTATAAAAAAAAAAAAAAAAAATCCATAACTTCCCTTTATGGCTTCTTTAAAGGAAAGATCATTCTGACATACTTCATAGAAAAAATAAAAGCTCTCACACGGCAACCTTCACACATGCATACATGACTCTCCTATAGGAGTTAACACAGCCAGGAGATTTTTAAGTCGACATCTCCATAAGAGACAGAGCACTTGAGGATCACTAAGTTCTCCCATAAGCACTTATATACATTCCGAGCCCGTCTCGTAATATCTTTTTTTCCTTGGGTTAATCATAAACACAATCATCTGTGTTAGAGTCCGCTCAGAGATGAAAATCATTTAAAGTAAAGGAATCCAAGTCTTTCTATTGGAATATAATATCATCATTATTATTATTAATTACTAAGATTACTTTAGCAGCTATGAACTGAATCCGGGTTCTTCTAGTAGGATGTAGGACTGGAGAGGCGGTGGAAGACCGAGCTGGGGCGTACCAGAGTGTATTCTCTTTGGTGTGAGTGATCTGCGGATCGTCTGCCAGCAGAGGAACGAGAGGCTTGCGGGTTGTGTCCAGTGGGGCATCATTAGTGTTTTGAGCTCCAGGAACAGAGGACCCAGAATCTGTAACAATACATGAGATTTTAATATATGACGTTGGGTTACGAAACAGATATTTCAATAGATATTGCAGGTTAATGTAGAATTATGATTAAAATGTTACTAATGTTAACAAGTCTAAGTCACAGTCAGATGCAGGGATGTCAAACATATGGTCTGACAGTATTTTATATAAGTTCTGGGCCTATAATTGGTTCTTTTTATCTCTAGTTATGCTATCTAACCCATCATACATCGGGTCAGTGAAGCAAATGAAGTTGACAAAACTGCTCTCATGAGAGAGAAAAATGGGAGAAAACTAAGACCATGGGAAAGACAAGGCAGCATGGGATGGTAGGAAGAGTGAAATAAAAAAGTTTTAATCATAATACTTACATGATAACACCTAGATTGTCTAAACATGGTTCTAAGAATATGTTGATGCATTCGTCTAGGATCCGCTGCCATCAATTGTGAGATTATAGTAACTGTGCTTGAACAATTTTCAAGCCTCTGATGAGAAATCACAGCCTGGAAATGAGAGTAATAAATGAGTGAGATTTCTCTATCAGTAAAATCACACAATGAATACTGAGCGAGATTTCTTCCTTTGTAAAAAATCACCAAGAGGAAATAATAACAAAATTATCAGCATTTCCAGACTACCAGAGCTCATTTTATCAACATTTGCAATTCTAAAGTGTGCTCATTGCCACGCAAATGACCCTTACCTTAAGAAACCAAGCAAAGACGCTCTGATCTTTGTCCCTGCCATCTGCCGCTCCCCAAATACACGAGCCATAGTTGACCAGGGCTCTTGTGAGTGCGAGAGAGTCGTCCAGGTACTCTACGCTATATGTCAATAACGTTCGACCCTGGGAAGGTAGAGGGAGTTAGTTAGTTTGTGTCTTTTAATTCAGAAGCTTGAAAGTAATCAATGATTTTTTTTTTCCCTTTCCTCTCTCCCTATCTTTTCAACTCACTGATTCTCCCTCTCTCCATTCCTATTACTCTCTCTCTCTCTCTCTCTCTCTCTCTCTCTCTCTACCACCTTCCCTACCTCCCTCTAAAGAATAATAACGTTTCTACTAGCTCTATACTCTGTATCCCCTTGATATTTCACACACTAACCTTGTTATTAGCAGCATCGATATGTGCACCGGCAACTAGCAGCGTATGTGCAACCTCTGCCGCCCTGTCGTACAGTCCCTCTCTTAGCAGGTTCCGCACGCAGTGAAGGGGTGTTTCGCCAGAGTTGTCTCTTGCATTCACATCAGCACCATTTGCTATAAGCGCTTCTAAAGCCTCTATTAAGCTCGAGCTCCTCACATCACCTGCAGGATAAAAGTACATGTCAAAATATACATAAATTGTACTCCTGATTAAAACGTCATTAAAACATCACAACAAACCTTAAAACTGACAACATAAATAAAAGAACCATCCATGCACTAGAGAAACGGCTAACTTACCAAGCAAGAGAGTATGCAACGGAGTCTGGCCGAAGGAGTTGACCTCCTTGACGGAAACTCCCGAGCTGACCAGCTTGGCGATGAGAGGACCTGGCTGGGGCAACAGGCAGGCAACGTGCAGTGCCGTTGGGGTGAATTTCTGGGGAAAAAGAAGCCATGGTTTAATGGGCATCTTTGTGATAACTGTTTTAGAAAGATGATTTCTTTCTCTATGTCTTTCTCTCTATTTATTTCTATATTTGTTTATTGAGAGATAGATTGTGAAATAAATGAATGAATGAATGAATGAATGAATGTGTGTGTATGTGTGTTGTGTGTGTGTGTGTGTGTGTGTGTGTGTGTGTGTGTGTGTGTGTGTGTGTGTGTGTGTGTGTGTGTGTGTGTGTGTGTGTGTGTGTGTGTGTGTGTGTGTGTGTGTGTGTGTGTGTGTGTGTGTGTGTGTGTGTGTGTGTGTGTGTGTGTGTGTGTGTATGTGTGTATGTATGTATGTATGTATGTATGTATGTATGTATGTATGTGTGTGTGTGTGTGTGTGTGTGTGTGAGTAATATGTGTGGGTGTTTGTACATGCACACATCTTCATACAACCCTAACCTTTAAGATCACAATACATAATCCCCGGACATCAAACAGCGGAAACACAGATTAAGGACAAACGTTGCCATGACAACCTCTGACGCATTGCCTCTCTCTCTCTCTCTCTCTCTCTGTTCTATTGTTCGAATCCTTAACCTTCCCCCTCCCCCCTCCCCCCTCACCACGTAATATTTTTTCCCCTCTCTTTTCCTTAAAATAGATTCTCCTCTCCTCCCCCTTACACAGTACCTGTATTATCTTTCGTTTGGAAGAGACTCCCCTCTTCCTTTTCCTAAACAATAATTTCTTTTAAGCATCTAATTGAGTTCCCTTCCTCCTCCCTCCCCTCCCCCCTCCCCTCTACATTAATTAATTTCTCCTCCTCTAGGCTTAAGACAGACCCCCCCACCTCCCACCCCCACCCCTCCCTCTCTAATCTCCCAATAACAATCTGTTTATCTTCTAAATCCTAAAAAAAAAAAAACGTTATAGTGTACAATAATGATTTTTCATCTTGACCTCTCTAGTGACTCCAAAAAAGGAAAATAAAGTGCCATTGCAAAATAAAATATCACAATCCAACAATATGCTTTCGCTTAAACCTATTTCATTCATAAAGCACGTTTACCCCTCCCCCCCCAAAAAAAAAAAAAAAAAAAAAAAAAAATATGCTTTCGGTTAAACCTATTTCATATCATAAAGCACGTTTACCCCCCCCAAAAAAAAAAAAAAAAATCATAACGACTCTCACCCACACAATAATTTCTCCACCTCCCTACCTACACCCTGAAACAAACAAAACAAAAAACAAAAAACAAAAAAGAGTTATAGTGCGTTATAGTGCCGTTTTCCAACATACCTCCAGATCTATTTTGTTTTCTTGGTCACTACAGCCAACCAGCAGCCGACACATGGTAAAGGCTTCTCCTCCGCGGTGTTTTGATATGATATTTTCTTTGGTATCTGTTGAGAGAGGGACAATATTAATAGTATAGGAGATACTATCGGTATTTTTAAGATTGTCTTTACTGGGATCTTTATTATTATTTATGTTTGTTTCGTTTTTATTGCTATTACTAATGTTATTATTATTATTATTATCATTATCGTTGTCTTTTTTATGACGGAAATACATGCTTTTGTATTTGAACTTTCTCTCTTTCTCTTTCTTTCTTTCTTTCTTTCTCTCTCTCCATATACTCGATAAGATTCGTGCACAAACAACATACACGAGTGGCACAAACAAAGACATTCGTACATACATACACAAACAAACACACACAAACACAAACACAAACACAAACAAATAAAACCCACCCCCTCCAAAACCTCCCCCCAGAACCCCTTTACCTCCCCCCATCCCCACCCCCACCCCCACCCCCTCCAAAACCTCCCCCCAGAACCCCTGCACCTCCCCCCATCCCCACCCCCATCCCCCACCCCCACCCAAACCCCCAGAACACTCACCCTGGTAACGGAACGGCTCGACCTTGGGGCAGCCATCGAGGAGGTCAGCTAAGGTCAGGAGGTGTGTGTGGTGGTGGCTGTAGGAGAGGCGAGTGACCAACGGCCGGCTTCCCCTCGACCCTCCGTTTCCCTCACGCACGCAGCCAACAGAAGGAGCCATCGAGTCCTGCTGGTCTACGGCGCCTCTCAGCTGCTGGAGGGCTCGACATGTAGGTCCATCTCTGAAGGAGGGGGGGGGGGGAGAGAAGAGAGGGGGTGGGGGTTAAAATGGGTGCGTTTCGGTGGCTATACAAACGAGTGATAAAAATATGGATTAAATGGGTTAGTATTGTGCGTTGAATTAGGCGTTTCAGTGAGTGTAGAGAGTCCTGTAATAGAATGGGGTTAACTTACGAGTTTAAATAGGCATTTCGGAGGTCATTCGACCGGTGTACCAAAAAAAAAAGGAAAAAAAAAAGTACTAAAATAGGGGGGGAACAAAGTGTTTCAGTGGGTGCATAAAGTACGGTAATGGGGGAAGGTGGGGGGGGGAGGTTAAACTACGTGTTAAAATGGATGGTTCCGTGGACATTAGTGGTTAATTAGAGATAAATAAGTGTTTCGCCTGGCATCGGTAGGTGTCACAAAGATTGTAAAATGGCTTAAGCTAACTTTAATTGCTGTAAAAGGGTTTTCAAAGAACTAAAAATAGTATGTTGTCTTAAGCTGGTCTACAATATTCTAAAAAAAAGATATAATCTGATCGATAATATTTAATAAAATGGTCATATATCAATGTAGTGAGTGTTAAACCGTATTATAAACGGTCTATACAGTGAAGAAATTGCGTTGAAATATTACAAGTAATGAAATTCTGTCAAAAAATATATCGTAAATATCAAATCAATTATGCCGACTTGTAACTACGCTAAAATATGAAAGTAAAATGACAAACTATTTCGAACCGATCTGTAAAAAAAATACATGAAATAATATGATAAATATCGAAAGCATTGAAAAAAATACCCCAAAAATGATGCCAACAAAACTAGTTATTTAGGAAGAGTAAATCTCTTTGACGGCGGTAATAGCTATGTAGATATGTAGATACGAGATATA
>BOPN01004577.1:56903-61903 GCA_017312705.2 Penaeus japonicus
TTCGTGTGTTATCTCAATGGACAGTTCACGAGTGTTACTCATCCTCTTCCTTGGTTGAATAATCATCGGTGAATGAGTGAGTGAGTGAGTGAGTGAGGTGACCAATGTGAACCAAGATAGGTGAATAAGTGAGTGATTCACTCCCTCAACTACAGAGTGACTCACGAATGATCACACGGGGCAATTCACAAACAAGCCTTATTCACCCCCATCATCCCATCATGAATACTCCCTAAAAAAAAACAACAACAAAAAAACAACAAGTGAATGAACAAAGTAACAAACAGCGGATGAGTCACGGATTATCGCACGGGACAATTCACTAGTCTTATTCATCCCCCTCCTCCTCCCCCCCCCTCTCCCCTCCCCCACCACTCCGTGAGTCAAAAGGAAATGCTAACCACACTACACAACTGCGTGTGTTGCGAGGACCGCCTGTCATAGCGACTACGAGCCTAGCATGCGATCAAGCTGCAAGGGAAAAAGGGGTTTCGACCATGAGGGTAAAAGGGGTCAAAATTGCATACTCAAAGAAGAAGAAGAAGAAGAAGAAAAACGAGAAAAAAAACAAGAAAAAAAGGGGGAAAAAAGTTTGAAGATACACTCGAAATTATCATTCTTATTTTCTAAAATGTAATGGGCAATATTTGATGTAGAATTTCGAGCGTAAAACATTTCTTTTACAAGATGGAATTCAAACACGAACGAGTCGTTATGGCCGTTAATTTTAAGCAAGAGGCACCCACGCTCTGCCTTAGCTCCTATAATTTGCCTCTTAAGTGATTAACGATCATTGCACCCGATCCCCCCCCCCTTATACACACTTTAGCACCTACCTCCCCCCCCAAAAAAAAAAAAAAAAAATCCAACGGAAACTTTGAGGGAGGAGGGAGGGGGAGGGATGAGGAGGTTGGTGGAGGGAGGAGAAGGAAGAAGGGAGGAAGGAGGAGGAGGAGGAGGTAAACGAGGAGGAGGAGGAGGAGGTGAACGAGGAGGAGGAGGAGGAGGAGGAGGAGGAGGAGAAGGAGGAGGAGGAGGGGGAGGGATAAGGAGGTAGGTGGAGGGAGGAGAAAGGAGAAGGGAGGAAGGAGGAGGAGGAAGAGGTGAACGAGGAGGAGGAGGAGGAGGTGAACGAGGAGGAGAAGGAGGAGGAGGTGAACGAGTAGGAGGAGGAGGAGGTGAACGAGAAGGAGGAGGAGGTGAACGAGGAGGAGGAGGAAGGGGTGAACGAGGAGGAGGAGGAGGAGGTGAACGAGAAGGAGGAGGAGGAGGTGAACGTTAAGGAGGAGGAGGTGAACGCGGAGGAGGAGGAGGTGAACGAGGAGGAGGAGATGAACGCGGAGGAGGAGGAGGAGGTGAACAAGGAGGAGGAGGATGAGGAGGAGGAGGTGAACAAGGAGGAGGAGGATGAGGAGGAGGAAGAGGAGGAAGAAGAACAAGATGCGTGGGAGGCCTCTGCGAAACAACCCCTACCCGAGATACGGCATCCGGAAGTTTCGTTTCGTATATACACAACGACGCCTCGAGCCAACCTATTACTCTATCATAGACCCTTAAGCTAAACATCTTTCTTTCTCTCTTTCAATTTCTTAGAGACAGCTGCACCTCCTCGTTAGCAGCCCCTTGGAGCAAATTACTCCTCATTGAAGTCTTACGTAAGAATTCGTCTGTCGCGGATCATTTGCATGTCAACGGGTAAGATCATGATATATGGGCGTTAGATGAGTGCCTAATTTTTGCATTGGGGGGGTGGGGGTGAGGGTGGGGGGTGTGTGCCTTCGCCCCCGCTGGCACCGCCCGTAAGTAAGCATTCGCCTGTGCAAGCACGACATGGGAAAGTGGACAGCCATGTTTCAAACCTTGACGTGGGCGTCGAAGGAGCTAATGTAACTGACAAGAACACCTTCTATTTTTATTATTTTTTCTATTATTATTATCATTACCAGTATTATTAATATTATCATCTATTTATCTATTATTACTGTATATATATATATATATATATTTTTTTTTTTTGTGTGTGTGAGGGGGGGGGGGTTGCCGAGTCGGTTTTACATTCAAAACAAATCTTTAAAAGTGATACACCAATATATTAGATACGATAAATATTCTTACAAATCTGTTTTCATTCGATATAATATATATAAGGTATATATAACATATCTGCTTTTAACCGCTCTAATATATACACCTTTTATGACATCCCTTTATCTATATTTGATATAGGATGTGCCCTTGACCTTCAAAATCTATTTTTATTCGATATAGGATATACCATGAATCATAAATAGGCCTATCCCTCATTATTCGATATTAAATCTAAGCCTACCCAACATTTCACAAATCTTCCTTAACTCGACCTGAGTTAAAGAATTAAAAAAAAAAGAATATAATAAAACAAATACCCAAAGAAAATAGATTAAAACACATTAATTTCCCTAAAGAAAACATTAACGCGCAATTCGGCTATCACGTTACGCGCCTTTTTTGTCAGAGGTTGAAGCGTCTGTCCAACTGTCAATCACAGCCAGAGGAGAGCTGTCACCTGAGGAACACGACGTTGCAGAGATACTTATGAGCATCTCTTTGTTGTCTCGGTTTCTATGTCTGTTTCTCTCTTTTTCACCCTTTATTTTTCTTTTCCATATCACTCTCCTTTTCTCTCTCTCCCTTTTTTACTTTCTTCCTTTCTTTCTATATCCTTCTCTTCATCTTTCTCTCTCTCTCTCTCTCTCTCTCTCTCTCTCTCTCTCTCTCTCTCTCTCTCTTTCTCTTTCTCTCTCTCTCTCTCTCCTCCCCCCCTCTCTCTGTCTGTCTCTCCCCCCCTCCCCTCCCACTCTCTCTCTTCCCCCCTCCCTCCCTCCCTCCCCCTCCCTCTTCCCCCCCCTTCTCTCTCTCACTCTCTCCCCCCACCCTCTCTCTCTTCCCCCTGTCCCCCTCTCTCTCTCTGTCAGCAGCATCGTCAGCAGACATGCGATAGCTATGCGGCGAGGCTTTGCGGTGAGTTGACCCCGTGGCTACCTGACCTGACTAAAGCAACGTGGCCCTCGACCGTCTGTAAACACCCTCCAGTCATCTTATCAGTCATCAAAGGCATTCCAGTCAGTTCATTCCACAAATTTGTTTCTAACCTAATAATACCTTCAAGTCATTTTTACCACAGTCACCAAGGGAATATCAAGAACTTTCAAGCGGTCAAAGTTGATCTTCAAAGTAAGCGTAAGAAAGAGTAAGTAAGCATAAGATTCGAAACTGTTTTATAAGCTAATAATACCTACAGTCAGAAAGCAGTTAAAAGGAGGCCAGTCATTTATTCTTTAACATACGGTCGGAGTTGTTTTTCAGGGAAGAACGCGTTGCATTATTTCACTCGAACGATTTTCGAACTCAAATACGATGTCATGTTACCCTTCTCTTTGTCTCTCTCTTCTCTCTGTTCTTTTTTTTTCTTTCCTTTCCTCCCTCTCTCTCTCTCTCTCATGTTTTCCCTTCCGACTTCCCTCACTTTCCCCTTCTCTTCCCTCCCTCACTCTTCCTCCCTCTTATCCTCCTTCTCCTTCTCCTTCCCCTCCCTTCTACCTTCTCATCTCCCTTCCCCTCTTTCGCTCCCTCCCGTTCCCCTTCCCTTTACCACTCCCTAGCTTCTTCTTCCCTCCCCTCTTCCTCTCTATCTTCTTCTCCCCCCTTCTCTCTCCATCCCCTCCCCCTCCATGCCTTCATTTCTCCCTCTCCCTCCCTTCTTCCCCCTCCCCTCTTCCTCTCTATCTTCTTCTCCCCCTCCCCTCTCTATCCCCTCCCCCTCCATGCCTTCATCTCTCCCTCTTCCTCCCTTCTTCCCTCCTCCCCTCTCCCTCTCTATCTTCTTCTCCCCCCTTCCCTCTCCATCCCCTCCCCCTCCATGCCTTCATCTCTCCCTCTCCTTCCCATTCCCCTTTCCTCCCTCCCTCCCTTCCCTCCCTCCCTCCTCCTCCTCCTCCTCCTTCCCCCAAAGAAGACACACTCATTAGCCGTTGCCTCTATGTTCGAGTCGACTGCATAAGTGCGGGGCGTTTCTTCCCATTAAGAAGCTTTGATTGAGCTGTCACGGGATGCAGAGTCCGGAAGATACCTCTCGCTCGGCTACACTAGGGGGAAGGGTGGGGGGGGGGATGCTGGTTGCGTTCTGTGTCTGTGTGGGGGCAGGGTTGGGGGGGAGGGAGGAGAGAAAGGGAGGGAGGGAGAGATGAAGGGAGGGAAAGTGGGAAGGGAGGGAGGGAAAGTGGGATGGGGAGGGAGGGAGGGAGAGAGGGAGTGAGAGAGAAAGAGAGAAAGAGGGAAAGAGGGAAAGAGAGAGAAAGAGAGAGAGAGAGAGAGAGAGAGGAAGAGAGAGAGAGAAAGAAAGAGAGAAAGAAAGAGAGAAAGAGAGAAAGAGAGAGAGAGAAAGAAAGAGAGAGAGAGAGAGAAAGAAAGAACGAAAGAAGGAAATAGAGAACAAGAAAGAGACCAAGAAAGAGAGAGCATCACCCCCCACCCCACCCCCACCCCCCCAAAACCACGATTTGACCGACGCCTTGCCTAATCAGTGCTAATCACACGCCGAGCCGCCCCCGTGCTTTGGCCGTTTAGCTTAATGAATGGTTTACGCCGAGGGTAATCACACAGGAAACAGGACACCGGGGTAAGGGCGTCTTAAGACCTGCGTTCCTGGATGGTGGGATTAGAGGGATAGAGGGGGGGGGGGGTAATGAGGGGGATGGGATAATGGGAGGATGGGTAGATGGAGGAATGGGGGGATGGAGGGATAGGAGAGATAGGTGGGAAATAAGGGAAGGGGATGAGATAATGGGAGGATGGAGGGTGGAATAGTGAGATGGGATGAGGGGATGGGAGAGGGATGGGTGGGATGGAGGGAGGGAGGGAAGGGGGATGGGAGGATAAGAGGGATGGAGGGACAAGATGGGTGGGATGGAGGGATGAGAGGATGAAGTGAAACAAGGGTGATCTGGATAGTAGAATGATAG
>BOPN01004577.1:116605-120002 GCA_017312705.2 Penaeus japonicus
GCCTGATTAATTAATTGTTCAAAAACACCTGCAACTGATAAGATAGAACAGAAAAAAAACTAGCGATCAGCTTTAGTTTTTTATTAATTGCAAGTAAACTAGAACCTAACGCTAGTATAGTAGGAAATATGATAGTCTTTCTTAGTTAGGTTAGGTTAGGTGAGGTCATGAGATCCATTCACTGAAGAGGTGTGTTTAGAGACACGTTGGCCTGAACTTGGCCACAGTTACTGGCGGACTGCCCTCTTGACCTCCAGTTTTACCTTAGGTCAGCCTGTGTTGACCTCCGAGTTGGGCTTCTGCGGTCGTGCTAGGATATTACGCTTCGTTCCCGCGGCTTGGTGTGGTTAGAGGCGCCATCTTGGAAGTAGATTTACAGCTCTCACGTCCACCCCGTCAATTCTCTTCTCTATCTCCCCTTCCCCTCTTTCTTTCCAATTATTTGACATGTTCTTTGTGTTTAATCCCCTTCTCCTGCTATTTCAAACTCCTCCCTCTCCCTCTTCCCCTCCCCACTCCTCACCCTTCACGCTCTCCCCTCTCTCTCTCTCACTATCATATCCTTCCCCTCTCTCCATTCCTCCCTCACCCCCCTCTTCCCTCCATCTTTTCCCTCCTGCCCCACCCTCCACACCCTCTCTCCCCCCTTACACATCTTCTTCCTCTCTCACCGCCCCTCTTCTATCCTGTCCTTCCCCTTCCCCTCCATCCTTGCCATCCTTCCCTCCCAACCTCTTCCTCTTTCTCCTACCACCTCCTTCACCCCCTTCCTCCCCCACCCTTCATACCCCCTCTCCCTCCCCCTCCCGTCCCTCCCCTTCTCCCCCTCGCAAGGACAGTAATTGGCAGCGCAGGGAGCTTTCGGAAACGGAAACCCTTGGAGAGGGAGCATCCGATAACTGTACTTTGGGTTGGAAGCGTTACTCGAGGAAGAGGGGGAGGGGGGAGGGGGAGGGCGAAGAGGGAGAGGAAGGAAGAGGGGTGAGGAAGGGTAAATGTGGGGGGTATGGGGGAATGGGAGGAAGGGGAGGGCAAAGAGGGAGAGTAAGGAAGAGGGGGAGAGGAGGGGTAAATGTGGGGGGAGAGGGGGAATGGGAGGAAAGAGGGGGGCGAGAAAAAAGGGGAAGATGGGGGAGAGGATTGCAAGAATGGGAGGGGAGGAAGGGGAAGAAGAGGAGAGGGAAAAATTAAGGGGGGGGGGAGGGAGCGAGAAAAAAATATATCGGTCTTTGTGTCTCAGGGAATTCGGGTCCAGGATGAGACACTCACTTCCTCTCGTAAATGACTTAGAAATTACTTGTCCATTAGAGGTTTGTGAGTGACACTTAGATGAGCCAACTTGTCAGGAACAAAGCAAGCATGGCGACTTAAGGACACGAGTTATCGCGTTTTTGTTCTTTCTTTCTCTGTCTCTCTCTCTCTCTCCCTATCTCTATCTCTTTCTCTCTCTCTCTCTCCCTATCTCTCTCTCTCTCTCTCTCTCTCACACACACAGCAAGTTTAACTCACTCACTCTCTCTCTCTCTCTCTCTCTTTCTATCTCTCTCTCTCTCTCACACGCACAACAAATTTAACTCACTCACTCTCACTCCATCTCTCTCTCTCTCTCTCTCTCTCTCACACACACACACGGCAAGTTTAACTCACTCACTCTCTCTCCCCCCTCACCTCTCTCTCTCTCTCTCTCTCTCTCTCTCTCTCTCTCTCTCTCTCTCTCTCTCTCTCTCTCTCTCTCTCTCTCCTTCCATCCACCTATTACCCTGTCACGAAACGAAAATAACCCAAAACGGACGACCGAGAGAGGCACGGGAAGCAAAGGGTTACAACGGTAGGAATTTCATTCAAGTGTGACCAAAGGGTTACAAGGCTAAGATTATAATCAGAGGATGCTGCTCGTATTTCTTCTCCTCTGATCTTCCTGCCGTGTGTTCTCTGGGGGATTTTTTTTAATTTATTTTTTATCTTTCTGTATGTATATACACATACGGGAATATATATATATATGCACACATGTACACATACATACACAGATGTACACGTGACTCACTTTCTCACTTTCTCTCTCTCCCTCTCTCTCTCTCTCTCTCTCTCACACACACACACGAACTCTCCGTGTCATTCACACACACACACACACATACACACACATACACACATACACATACACACACACACACACGCACACAATCTCTCTCTCTCTCTCTCTCTCTCTCACTCTCTCTCTCTCTCTCTCTCTCTCTCTCTCTCTCTCTTCCTCCCTCCCTTCCGCCCTCATTCCCCCCCTCCTCTCTCTCTATCCCTCCCTCCCTCCCTCCCTCCCTCCCCCTCTCTCTCTCTCTCCCTCCCTTCCTCCTACCTCTATCCCCAACCTCCCCAACCCCATCCCATGATCGCAAACCATCCCTAACCCCCACCCAAACCCCCCTCCCCTACCCATCCAACCCCCAGCCATCTCATACGGGGTTATTCCTCATTCACACCGCAAAGTTGCACCGAGTTTGTCTCTCAACTCATATGGCACCAACGTTATCCGGCGTCTAACCGCACTGCGCGTTATCCGAACTCCTTATATCCGATTCTCTTGTGGTTCGGTGGTTCATTGCTTCGGATGGTTCGGTCGTAGACTTTTTTTTGGGGGGGTCGTTTGTCGTCTGGTGAGATGGGGTTCGTGTTTTTTTTTGTTTTTTTTATTGATCTAGATGCCTGTTTTATGATTACTATTATTATCTTAGATGCTATTACCAATATCGTTATCATTATTGTTGTTACTCTTATTAATATCATCATCATTACTTATCACTGTTGCTGTTGTTATTTTTTTCTTTTTGTTATTATTAATTTATTCCCTTTTTTAGGAGATGTGATATGTTGAATTTGTACATTTTGTGACTATGATAAGAAGTTGGTTTATAAATGACGATTTGCCTAAATGTGTTTTTAGTTATAATAACACACACACACACACACACACATACCGAAATGTACTAATATGCTTGTATATATGTGCGTAAATAAGATATCTACAAAATTCCTTTCTTTTCTATTCAACACACAAATTCTCAACCAGTATTGCAATGTTATCATAAACCATCCTTTTGCTCTTTAATCTTTCTTTCTTTCTCTTTTTTTCCTTTTATTTGTATTTTCTTTTTCCCCCTTTTTTCCTCATTTCATATTTATTTCCTCTTTTTTTCTCCCTTTTTTTATCTTTTTATCTAGGGTATAATCCCCCCTTCGTGATCGTATTGATAGGTTATCGCGTTCCAGAAAAGTAATTATAACACATTCAAGGTTCCCGATGTTTGGAGTCACACTCGCTTCCTGTCCCGCTGTGTATTCGATGGCTCGCTATTTCGACGCATTTACGAGGGGAGAGGGGAGGGTAGGTGGGGGGTGG
>BOPN01004578.1:2500-7500 GCA_017312705.2 Penaeus japonicus
AAGAACACAACTGGATTCATTTTCAAATATTTTACATATATAAAAATGAAGAGCGTAAATTATCTTCAACGATACAGGCCTCTTGTCGTAAAAGAAGATGAGTTATATATGCATCACTCGAACCATTACACTAAAAAGATATATTCAAATTCTTTTCGTTTGCATCTGAAACTAGGAGGGTGTCAACTTTTACAATATTCATATATTAACACTAAGACCATCTGGAGAGATTTTGTACATTTACTTCTTGCATAGGAAGTTCTGTTCTTTCAATCTACCCACTGCATTACAAGCAATCGTATTCATATTCAAGACGGTTCTTAGCACAACTGGCGCAGGACAGCTACACACTAGTATTTTGATCCTCGCATACATAATAATACAGCCAAGTAGATTTCAAAGGCAAACCACTACTTTTGGTATTAGATAATGAACAGTGACATGAGTTCTCGCATTCTCCTTTTGATGACACACCAAAGCACTGTACAGGACATGAATTAGACACACTTGTTTTTTTCTCTTTCTATCACACTAACATATCTTTTCTTGCTCATGCTCTTTCATACACAAAATCCTTTTTTTCTATCCTGTGAACACGATGCTTTCCCGACATATATGTTCCCTGTCTACAAAATGTATGAGTGAGAATAATCCCAAATTGCAAGACATGTCATTACCATTTTGACATTACATCAGTATTTTGTGATTCAGATGACGGTGTAAAACTGAGACATCAATGACATATCTTGCACTGTAGAATTATTCATTCCCATTCACACCTTTTCTACATTTGCACCTATAAATACCATTCATGTACCCTGTCCTCAAACATTTCTCCAAAATAAGATAGATTCTCTTATGCACTATTATACACTTCAAAAGATGGAATGATGTGAAATGGAATAAAGAAAGCTTTTAAGCAAATAAGACTCTCTTTGCAAATATAACAAGACATTTATATAGTATGAAGCTATATCACAATGCAATTGATCCATCAGACAAGATAATTGCAAAAAAAAAAAAATAATAATAATAATAAAATGCAAAAAAATAACATATCTTGCAGACAATAAACATCATACATATACCCATCATACATCTAATATACAGAGCAAGGAAGGTACAAGGGTGAAAACGGGACAAATATCAACAAAATATACAAATGTACGAAAAAGAACAGACGCCAGTTATCTTTGGACTGTACAATGTGTTCACAGCAATCTTGTCACAGCAACAACTTTTGTTTATCTAACTATCTATATTTTTTATTAAAATAACAATCCCACATATTACTATAATCGTCCTAAATATCGAGACTTTGGTTTCCACTTGGTTGACTGCATTAGTGTATAATTGAGATAAGAGCAGTGCTGTTCCGTGACGAAGGGGACGTAGAAGGCACGCAGGAATCGATGAGATCTGCGACAATGGGAAAAGGAGGAGGTATTATCGATGGTTTACATCATATAAAGATAATGTCAGTAAAGACAAGGTATAACTGGTCTGAAAAATGAGATAATCAAGTCAGGAGAGCAAATATAAAAAATGTTGATAGCTCACAGTGAGAATAATCACCCTAGCCTAATCTTGGCAATAAGGTCATTTGACGAAGAAGGATATCATTTCTTGTAATGTTGATCATCTTCTCATGCAGAAACCTTACCTCAAGCTATCTTCAAGTTATAACTGTGTTGATTAAATGACTTTACAAAAAAAATATAATAACGATAATAAAAATATCAACTGATCAACTAATCTTATTTACACAACTGACCTTTGTGCATCCATAAAAGGGACAGTATGGAGAGTTATCCAATCCGCAGTGCGTTTCGCATATCTTGGCTCCCTTTCCGTCTCATCTGCTCTGTCCAGGTCAATCAAGAAGTGGCAGGAACTTAAGGGTATCTGTTGAACATTTCCCGGAAAATAAAGTTTAATTTCCGATGAGGAGCCCGGTTTCAGAGTCCTCCCCCTACATTTCATCTTAAGGTATGGATTAGGTTACATCATATCATATTTATATAGAAAGATACATAAACAAAGATAAAAAATATAATCAATGTGAATGAAATGAAGACATCTCATCATACACATACATATCTAGATTCTTCCTCCTTATTCATGTCGTTCATGTTATCAGGTATGATAAGCGTTCCATTGGCTGCCTCTGAATAAGGCTGGGGAAGCTGCCCACGGAACTCACTCTCAATGAACTGTAAATTCCAACTGAAAAGAGAGAGAAAGAGAAAAAAATCTGTACTACAAAATATTCTGAATCATTTTTGCTTTGCTTAAGCACAGACTCTAAAAGAAAAAGAACAACAACAATGAGAAGTGAGATAAAAAAGGAAGAAGAAGAAGAAGATGAAGATGAAGATGAAGAAGAAGAGGAAGAAGAAGATGAAGAAGAGAAAGAAGATAAAGAAAAAGAAAGAAAGAAAAATATTATATACAAATATATATATCAATACAACACTAATATTCATAAGATGGAAAAAAACAAAAAAAAAAAAATCAATACAACTCCTCACTTTAATCCAGGCAGGAAGAACGAGGAAGGGAAACGGTGCCACTCCTTCCCTACGCATAGGTTGATCGGACGGTCAGTTGGGAAATTCTCTTCTACAGCCAGACGGTTGAGCTCCATGAACGTTTCCAGAGGCGCGTGATAAGCTGCAGAAAGTAATTTTGGAAAAAAAGGTAAGCAAATGAAGTCCTTGGATACGGAGCAGTTAAGGATGTCTGAGCTGAGGAATCTTATTCAGAGTAATTACAACAAAGAAAGAAAGACAAAAAAGTGACATCTATATAAATAAATGCTGAATTATCCTTATCAACATATCAATCACAAATACAACAAACACAAGATACTATACTGGAGGCCTACAGGATGATCATATGATAAAACAAATAATAAATAAATGTGCCCAAAAAAAAAAGGTAACATACCTCTATATTGTCCAACAATTCGTGACAGGCTTAATACCGATGTCACAATGATTATGCAAATTGCAAGCCAATTTGTGTGATGCAAGTAATGTTGCCGTTTCACTGATAATAGGAATGAGCCAAGTTTCTGACAGCAGTCTGATAGAAAGTAAAAGAAAAAGATTAAAAAGGGAGAAAAAAAAAACAAGCTTGATAGAGAAATAGGCTTCTTTACCTTTCCACAAATATCATACTTTGAATAGAATAAAGTAAAAAAAAATAATAACTTTAACCCTATTTACACACGTACGCACACACAAATACACACAAATACACAAATACACACACACACACACACACACACACACACACACACACACACACACACACACACACACACACACACACACACACACACAACCTATCCACAGTATCTTAATTCTTTCAAATATATAGCAGCTAAAATTAAAGACAGGTATCATAAAGAAAAGGGTCTAAGACAGCCCAGACAACCCAAGCCCTACCTACCGATGGTAACGGCTCCTGCAAGGCATATCAGCGGGTACACTGGGAAGAGGAACCGCTCCTCCTTATGGGGCTGCAGAATGAAGACGAGTAGCCAGATGTAGAGGGGGGAGGAAGTGAGCCATAGGGGAAGGTACATGCTGCTCTTCTTTGGCAGCTGTACTAAATAAGACACCAGGGTCTGTAAAGGGATGGAGGAAATGGGGTGAAAAGATACGAATGAAACAAAACAAACACACATGCACGCACGCACGCACACACACACGGTTCTTTTTTTTTACAATATGATTTTTTTTAAGTCACTACCTGAAAAATAAGATACTGCAATATTGCATAGAAATACAGAGAAGCTATATAAATCCTTATTACCAAACATTTATCCTTATTGCATGTGAAATCATTCTTGGCTATTACGTACATTAAATAAATAACAGTAAATGACACATTTTCAATAATTTTTAAACAAAATTGCAAATAACATGTAGACTTTACTAAGGTCCCTTGTTTATAATTTAGCAATCACAACAAAACTTAAGCATAAACATCAACAAAAACACAAACACAGACACTTACATACATTGGAAGAGATGCCAGCGCTGCTAAAAAGACAATGTTAAAATTCAAGAAACCATTGAACATGTAAAAACTCCACGGCTCAGTGCCATACAAGTCCGGACCGTGGGAAGTGAAGACGTTGTATTTCACAATGTTGAGAGGTGCAATGACCAAGCTGCCAAAGTAATGGGAGTCTATTTGGACCATTGGAACCTGGAAAGAGAGGTTAAAAAATATATAGAATATAACAATATCTGACTATTTTCAACATTATATATCTTCACACACTATAAACACCTGCCAGCCATTCAACCTATAATAGTAGTTCTCTTATATATATATATATATATATATAAACACGCTTCACCCCCCACCCACCCACACATAAAAACAAACACACATATATATGTTGAACTATAGTTTACTAACAAAAGTGAAAAGACAACATTAGCTCATGGCCTGAACTTTACCACAACACCAACAACAACAAACATGTATTCACTCACCAGAATAGTGACCATGGATATTATGCACCATTTGACAAACATGAAAATCTGCTGTTTGCGAAAGATGATATCATAAGCAATGGGAATCCTGTAGAAAGAAAAGCCATTTAAGTCAAAAGAAAAATAGTATTTCTCAATCTCTATAATACAATACACATACATAATTGTATATGCATTAAAATAGGCAATGAAACCATTAACACTGTGTAGCTTACCCTATGGCAGCTGCAAAGGGCCAGCCAAGGAATGTAGAAATCGCAGTGGTGAAGATAGCAAGTTCGTAACTCTGGTGATACCAAGCTCCCATGGACATAAAAGTCATGTACCTGCATGGAATAGATGGAAATGCGAGTTTAAAGACTAATGCTATCTAAAATCTTCCCTTAAAAATGCAAGAAAAAAAAAGGTTCTACAATTATGGTATAGAATATACATCCTATCTATTCATTTTAGTGTTCAAAAACGGTCAATAAAATAGCAAAACAA
>BOPN01004578.1:22500-32500 GCA_017312705.2 Penaeus japonicus
ATGAATTACTTTCATAGGAATGAAGAGATTAAACTGAGATTTTCATGGTCCAGCATTCCCAAATTGTCTAAAGAGATTTTTATGTGTGGTTTAAGTCGAGGATTTGTTACGTTATTTACAATAACTGAAGATAACAGTCACTGCAGAAAGATGTACCTGGGACATTGTACAATTGGTAGACGGAAAACAAAAGAGATGGTACTTCATTTATCATTATTTTATATGGTTATTGTTATCAGGAGCTTAAGTACTTCATTTATCATTCATTTTTATATGGTTATTTTTATCAGGAGCTTAACTAGTCCAGATTGTCACTCATTCTTTTCTGTGATGTGATATGATAGTGGCAGTGGCAATTTAACAAAGGGTTCTAGGAATTTTCTTGGTATAGTATTTCTTGTTGACTAATGCAATTTTGTGTCGTAATTCATAGTATGTCATGCTTTGTATATCCTGCTTCTTATTTTATTTCATGTAAATTGGTCATACAATAGCAGTATCTTATGGCGGAAATTAGATGAGCTGGATTGTTTCCTGGTTTATTCACTTATTTCAGTTAACTAGGTAGTTTATTTATCTATTATTTTTAATTAATCTGTTAGATTTTAATTATTTCTTTTGCTGATGTTTAACAGTTTGTGAAGCATTCCTACTTATCAAATGGTCATTTTTCAGAAAGTTCAGGGCCTTTCTTGTTATATCAGCAGAGAGTGAGCTACAAAAATATGTTATGCAGCAGTTTGTTTACGAAAGGAAACTAAGAACCTATAAATGGAGCCTTTACTTATGAAGCTTTCATGCCTACTATAGTGAATAGAGTCTCTTTCCTCTTTTGTTGGCCACTTATATGAATAGTCTTGTTATTAGTATTTGTTTTGAGCTTTCAGTGGAATGAGCCTAGACAATGGTTACACTTTTGCACAATGAGACTAATACTGATGATTAAAAACCCTAATCTAGCTTCTGCTAACAATAGAACTTACATTACAGTGCTATGTGCTAAGATTAATTTTTTTGCACAAACTTATATAGAAAATAACTCTTTTATGTAAAGTTAGTAAAACTTTAAGTAACATATTTTGTTCTTTTTACTTATATTATTTGACAGAATAGACATATTTTAGTTTTCTGTTAAAGAGTATAACTATAGTAGAATTATATTTCTTGTTCAATATTTGATGCAGAAAAAAAAATTGGATAACTTCTGATGATGGAAGATATTCTTTTCCTTAGCATTCAAGTTTTAGTTCCTTTATTTTGTAGACATTAGTTGTGAAGCACTATCACCTTATCACTCTAGCATTCACTAGTTTGTAGTGCACATCAAGGCCATTAACCCTTAAAGAATGCACATACTAAATTTGGTCATGCTCATCCGAAGACATGCACAGTCAGGAAGCCAGAAAATGATTATAATATTTTCAAGTATGATCTGGTAGATCTTGACCTGTGGTTTCCAAAAATACAATTTTTTCATACTTAATTGGAGTAGATAAGAGAGCTTATTTAGTGCGCATTTCTGCAATAGCATGTAAGACAGTGTGTTGTTTAGGGGTTCACATTATTGTTTGGCTGGAGTATTTCTTTCTGTGGTGTCTTGGGAGAAATGCTTGAAATTATGATTCTTGATTAACTCCTGGATAATTTAAAAAGTTTCCTCATGAAAAGCTTTAATGTTAATTTCATGTTCATATGAATGACTTTTTATGTATGGATTACATTTTTCCCAATGGTCATATTTTTTATAGAACCAAATTTTAAGAAAACATTTTACCTTTTCGAGATAATTGGTATGGATAAAAATTACCCAAATTTTATTTATTTATCTCTTATTTACATTGTATGGGTTTTAATGACTAAGTACATTATTGTCTGTTGGATTACGTAGATGCATTGAATGATATTTGGACCCACCCGTGAAGGTTAATTAACCATAATTACAGGCCAATTAGTCTACATAGGGCCCTGCAAATAGAGTTAACACTGAATATCATCTTCTATTGCAGTATTCTAACTTCAGTAATGTTTGGATAATAACTTTTTTAGATTTCCTTTGTCTTTTACATTATAGTTTCTCAGGTGATATATTGCTGAATTGGAAATCATTGCTGGTTCGGGACTTTGATTTATGGCTGTAAAGGGTGTAGAGGCTATTTCTAATACCTGTTTTTATCTTTGAAAATATACTCAAACTGCTCATTTCATGTACCAGATTCTCTCCTCACATACAGCTTGCACTTCTCTGTCTTGACTAATTTTCCATTCCAAGAATTTTTCTATCTCATTTTTCTCATTTGCATTCCAAGATTTTGCTCCTGTCTCACTTCACTAGTTTTGCATTTCAAGATTTTGCACCTATCCTAAATAATTTTACATTCCACAGAGAAGATTTAGACTTTTTTGTAGGGCATATGTATCTCCCTTTAACTCATCATGGTATCTTCAAATAACAATATATTTTTTTGTGGTTATGGTCATGAAAAATGGCTTTTGAAAAGGGCAATTAAGGGAAGGAAAATCAATTTAACATTATAGCTTACCTGCACACAGATGTTGTCAGGGTCTTTTTCAAATATTTCATTCTTTCATTCAGCTCGATCTTTGGAGAGAAGATGCTGTGGGAATTTTTAGTTCCTGGATAAGGTTCTGAAGTGTGGAAATTGCTATTTTATCCTATTAGGACAGCTGTGAAAAATGAGACCTTCCTAATGCTATTCCTTTACAAAATGTTGTTGGGTTTCCCTTGGTATTCCAGCATAGTTGCTTATGAATCTTGTGACTGGGTTGATTATACTGATTTTGCACAATGAATGCATGTTATTATTGGCTGGACAGTGGTACTTACTCTAGGCTTCCTTCCATGCTTGCAGAGTCTGTGAAAGACAATAATTATACCATTGATTTCTATAGATACATTCACACACATGCATATGCACATGCAGAAAAAACATACCCACCCCCACACCCAGATACACATGCATGATCCATATTTATTAATGCTGCTAAGGAGAAATAGTTATTCAGATAGCTCTCCCAACTTTTTGTTTACATTTACATGATTCGTACATCTTTGCAGTGTACATTCTTGCCTGTTATGCACAAAGATACGGGCAATAAATTAAACAAGGTGCTTAGGTAAAGCTTGGACGACTACTGTGGTTCGGAGGGAAGACACCCATTGCTGGTCACCTGTGTTATATAGTACCTGTATTGTAATGCTTGTTGTTTGATTATTGCCAAAGCCTTACTGCCCACATGCATCACTGGTTATTATTCAAATATTTTTAAAAGTGGAAGCAGGGGCAAAAAAAAAAAAAGGAAAAAGAATTATTGTTGTTGATCTAGAACCATTTTTATCTGGCAACTTTACTGTCACAGAATTGCAATTGTTCAAGTTTTGAGAAAGCTGATGATATTGGCTTTGTAAAGTGTATAGCTAATGTTAGAACCATACATGGCTACTAACTTGTGGTATTTGAAAGTGGCTTTTAAGCTGCACATATAATGTGTTTCCTTTCCAGGTAAGGCTAAGATGTTCGACTGTAGCCTTGCTCTTTTGACAATCTTTGGTGTTTGTCATTTTCCTGTTTCCTCAGGATACTCTTTGATGTCATTTCTCTGATTCTGATATATATCTGATATATATTATTGTATTCTGTGAAATACAGATTGGAGAACATGAGAGGTATTATTGTTGTAAGAAATGTATTGGTATGTGTAGGACTTCCAACTAAAGGTGAACATGCTATTCTTCTTCTTTTTTTCAGGGTTTATGCTAATTAATTCCATTTCTACTTTTGTTTATTTCCTCTTAACCCATTTATTGATGCTGGCTGTTCACAATGTTTTTGGGGTTTAGTTTTATACAAATAGATGGCAATACAGTTGCTTAGTCACCAATTAGGAGTTAATTCCTATAACCCTACCCGACCTCAACTGTTTTTCCCATTCTATGAATTTTCATGAAAAAAAGGTTTTATTTTATTTTATTTTTTTACTGTTATTATTATTAAAAAGGTTATTAGAATAGTAATAATACTATTCATAATATAATGTCAGTGAGGATAATAAGAGAAATAGCATTAAAACTTTTTCCCAAAATGTAAGGAATGGGGTAAAGAGGTGAGGTTAGATTTGCCGAGTAGTTGACTCCTCGGTGGCTAATCACTTGTGGAGCCTTCTATGTGCAAAAAAACATAAACAATAAATGAATAAATAAAATAAAACCATAGTGAACAGAGCATGTTCCTGGCAGAAGAAACCTTTGTTATATAGATCTTTTGATCAAGTTAAGAACAAAAAAATCATATTTTTTCTTAAATTACTAGATCAGAAATGGATTTTTTTTTAATGAATGTGTCTTCTTGTTATCCATATTGTACTTAATTTAACTAATAATGTATAACTAACAATAATGCAAACTGTAAATGCTGGAAGAGAAAAAGTTTGGAAAAATATAATCCTTGATTATAACCAAAAGACATTTTAGAAAGTATCGCATACCCTTCAGATTATCTTAAAAAGCAACTCATATTAGCTTTCAGTTAATGTAAGTGCCTTAGATGAAAACCCAGGGTGGAAGGTACAGCATTCGGTTGTGACCGCAAAAAGTTGCAAGAACAGTACGGTTTTTGAGACTGAAAACAATGAAGGTTTGGTGTTCGCACTTTACAGATAACCAATGAAGAATTTGTTGGAAGGAACTGATGTTTATTTGAAATATTGAGATTAGATTGATTATTTTAATGTTATCTTTTTTTCACTGTTTGTCAAGAAAATTTAACAAATCGTAAGATGCTCTGTACTTTAATTGTAAAAACAAATATGAGATTGTTTAATGATATTAAATGTGGGAAGGAACTCTTTGAGGTTGAATGTTTATTGTGTAGTTTCTGTAAATAAACTTCAAACAAAAACAAAAAATATATGTATATATATGTAAATGTGTGTATATATATATATGTAGATGGTTCGTCTTTCTTTTTGTTTCGTTTTATAAGAATCGGAGGAGTCATCCTTCAGTCACATGAATCATAAGGATAAATTAAATTCTATTTTAACAAATATAGCATATATTGTGCATAAAGAATAACAAAAAATATATATATACACACACACACACACACACACACACACACACACACACACACACACACACACACACACAAACACACACACAAACACACACAAACACACACACACACACACACACACACACACACACACACACACACACACACACACACACGCACATTCACACTCACACTCACACAAACGCACACACACACACACACACACACACACTCACACTCACACATGTAGAAAAGATTCATGATTATTATTGCATTTTGAATGCATACCTTATTGCAGTGACTGTGTCTCACAAAGCATGTTTAAATGGATCCAAAGTAAGTAAATGCAGAGTAGTGAATAATGTATGAAAATTATAACATTAGTCTTGGTTATTTGCATAATTGTGACTATTATTAAGAAAGAAATGCTCGAGTTCTTAATACTTAAATGCAAATGAACTAATGAGAGTAAATTAGTTTCATAAGGTTTTTCATACTTAATTATGAAATTGTAAAGAACACTGTAAATTATGTATGGGTCTACCACACAACTGTTTATTTTAGAGAGTAATTGAGATTATCATGCTTTTAATTCAGTGCTTCTAACCTCAAAAGGACACGATGAGGCAATTTTCATTTTTCAGGTATGTGTGCACACTAGTCAAAACATGTCAAAAAGTTGCCCTAAAAGTACGACTAAATTATCCATATTATGAATATCCAAATTAGAATTATTTTGGCTGAAATGATTACGTATTTTAACATGTATTTTTTCCCCTCCTTTATGTACATGAAGCTCTAAACTTTGCCATTCTCTTGGGTTTAATAATCTGGCAAATATCATACATACACACATATAGATAATTACATAATTCATATTTATATTCAATGTAGATGTATGTATGATTGATGATTAATTTCCTGTAGGTTGTGATTTTTTTTTCTTTCTTTTTTGAGAAAATATCCAATATTTTATAGTTCATTTTGAAATTATCTTTTTAGTTACATAATGATTAATCTTTTCTACATAAGATTTCCATTTTAGTTGTTTATGTAATGTCTTGTGAATGTTTTTGTCATTTAATGTTAAAGATGATGATTCTGAGATTTCATTGAGCATATGTTATCATGGCGTGGTCTTCTCTTAAAGAAATATACCATCGGCCAAATTAAAAACATATGATCATGGTTTCACAATATATATATATTTTTTTTTCTTATACAAATACCAGAATTTAATCATCTTATGCAGAGCTCTGATTTTGCATTTGCTATGCTTATGCTGAAGGCAAGGTGTAAAATTGTAAACTTCCAGGTGAATAGATATTAATCAAATTTTCTGATGATATATCAAAAAAATGTATTTCATAATCGGACACTAATGTTTAAAAAGGTCTCAGAGACTTTTCTTTATAAAATATGCATTCCAGATGACCCAAAGGTTCCATTTATTTAACTTATTGGCTACAAGCTTTGTAGAAATTGAAGTAGAGGTATTTAGCTGATACACTATGGAAGAAAGGATAGAAATTACATTTCAGTTGTCAACTGAAATGTAATAATTGAATTTACCTTTAGGTAATGTTATAGAACTTCCTGACTATTGGTGCTATTGCACAAGAACGCATGTATGTATTATGGAAATCAGCATGATGACGACAGTGGTGAATATGAGCGATATCTGGTTCTGCTGATGCCTTTCTTCAGAGCAGAATTATGAGGTGTTACAACTTCCTAAGGTGTATAAAATGTGTGTATAGTTTATGTGTATCTTTATTATACTAAAGATAGTATATGACAGAGGGGTGAATAGATTAACATGTTATGTATTACAAAATTGTATTGATCACCATATTGCTGAAATACAAAACATAGAAAATAACTAAATGTTATAAAAATATGAAGACATCAGGTCTCTTGACACTTAGTGTATACATGGTAACAGAAGATATTGTGTAAATGCAATGTGATTGAGTAATATGTAGAGTGTGAATCATTCATTCCTTTGGCGAACCTCCATGGGCCACTTGGTACTCTTAAAATGAAAACACCTCAGGTTGATATTTTGCAGCTTTTAGGGCAATTTAGTCACTAGAACATGGTCCTGTCCATGAGATTAGGATGCAACTGTATCATTAGATAGTGTGCTAGAAATCATAGTTGAATAGTACCTACTTTTATCTGTATGATGCTGAGGTATCCAAGTGGAATTAGTGTTTGGACGAGGAGCTGATAAAGTGACTGACTAAAAAAAAAAAAAAGGTTAGGTGATGGATCATTTTATTGACTTTTAAGTTTGTTTCTCCACTTCTAAATAATAAAATTCTTAGGACTGCATAAGCAGACCTATTCTTTTACTTTGATACTCACACCTGTCTGCATTTGGCAGATCATTTCTTTTGGTTAAGTATGCTATTTATTTCATATATGCACAAACACTGATTTTATATATATAGGCTGCTTTAGAGGCACATATGTGATGGTTTTCGTAAAGTACAATAACCTGTACTAATTTGGTTCAAATACTTGTCAGCTTAAATCATGAAATCATGCTAAAAGAAAGACTTAGAATTTCCAGTAGATTAAGATATCACAGTAAATTTGCAATAGACAATAATGGAATGTTACAGAATATTTGGAAAACTTATCCTTTTTTGATGATCTAGGGATAAAGTTTGCATAATTATGCATTTCGAAGTGCAGATAAATGGATTTACTGTATTGAAAGGAACTTGAGATATTGAATTTTTAGAAATGGAAAATAATGGTATTTTTGGTGTATTTGTTAAGTAATTAATGAAAGTCTATGACCATCTTTTTATGGATGTGTTCCTTATTGTCAGTCACTGTATGAGGATAATATGATTGTACTAATGGTTATAGGGAATTTTTGTCGAAGTAAGATTGTTTTACAATTCTCTATTGTAATTTCTTTTGTGAAGTCTGTGATGTATGATGTACTTTTCATGTACAGTGATAAAAAAGTGAGAATTTAATAGCTTTTTATTAGACTTTTCCCAAAAATGCTGTTCAAAATTGTTTCAAGCTAAACTGCAGCTGACCAGAAGCTTAAACAATGACTGATATTAGATTAGCTTTAAACACACACAAGAGTAAATATTAATGGGTTAGCACACCAAACAAATATTCCATGAAAATTGTAAAAGATATATTGCTCAGAATATATATTTTTTTAAAGTTATCCCAACTTTCACGTTGTGGAAGTGCGGATAGTGTAACAGCTAAGATAATGTGTACAAATAATTGTACATTTGATCCTGACATTAGATGAATGTGCAAAGTAGCTTTCCTAAAATTTGCTAATTGGTAAAGAACCTTCTTTCTGTCACTGTTCTGTCACTGCCTGTATTGTTTGTACCTATTATACTAGAGGATTATTCCAAACTGAGTTCTACACCTGTACATAATTAGGTCATTCCACAATGTACAAAAAAAAAAAATGTTCACATCTTTATAAATTGATGTAATTTGCACATCATTTCTACTACACCCAATCAATTACCTTAGTGAACATGGAAGGATATAATTGAACTGGAGTTATAAACCATTCTTACACAGCCAATTACATTCCTATGAAGCTCATCAGAAATTCTTGTATCTTTACAAAACACCTTCCATTCCCGCCTCATTCCCCTCATTCTACAGCCTAATCATTACGACTGGTTATAATATTTCTTGTTATCTTTTATTGGTTATTTCTATTTCATTGATCTATATCAGTTTTATATTTTTTTTTAGATTGAGGGATTTTTTCCTGTAGGGGATTGGGAAGTGGCAGCCTTTTTAACTGAAGAGTGGGTTGTGACTCCTAATACTTTACCATATTTTCAACTAGGTCATTTTCTCTGTTCACGCTTGATGTTCTGAATCATCATCATAGACGGATGGGTCGAGTACGACCCGCCGTGGCCCCCCGGGTGATAAGATCACGCCTTAGGAGGGCAGACAGGGACGTCTTCTTACGAAGAAAAGAACTAAGTAGGGGTCCCAAGTTTCCAGCTAACTTGGAGGAGGCATCTCCGCCGCTGATAACAGTTGCACTGTTGGGCGCCGGACATGCGTGATGACAGGAACCAGAGAAAAATGGTTGTACCATAGAAAGCTTCCTGACACCATCCACCATTCTGCTGCCAATGGTTTCACCGTGACCCTGGTACGGGGCCCTAGCAGGTACTACCAACCTGGGCAGGGTTGGACCTGAGAGCAAGTAAGGTTAAGGGGTGACTGTACACTCCCCAAAACTCTGGCTTTCCCAAGCCTGAGTTCCTTACCCGGTTGCAGTTTAAGGTCTTACCCAGGACCAAATAAAAATGATCCTTCCGCAGGAATCGGTGGCACTTTCATAGATATGTTTGTTCGGCAGACGGATGGGCATACAGCCAAACACACACACACACACACACACACACACACACACACACACACACACACACACGCACGCACGCACGCACGCACGCACGCACGCACGCACGCACACACACACACAGAATATAATAGAAAGAGAAGAGGAAAAGCAAGGGCGTTCATAACTGTCTCACCTTCGTAATGTTCCGACCATGGTACACAAAATTTGGGTATGTTCTATTTGTTCATTTTATAAAGAATGTAAAGGAAAGCAGACCCTGCATTTTTCGGTTAAATGACAAGGAAGCTTTCAACGGTTAATAACAAAATGTTGTTGATATATGATAATGATAATTATAATCATTAAATTGTTTCAATGCTAGCGATAATCATTTGGAAACTTTTGTATAATTTATAATAATGATGATTGTAATGATAATGACAATAACAATTATAATAATGATAATGATGATTATCATTGTTATCGTGAAGATATTAATAACAACAATAATGATGGTAAGTCCATGTTAGAGGTCGCCTCAGCGGTTGATCCATCGTTAATA
>BOPN01004578.1:42500-52500 GCA_017312705.2 Penaeus japonicus
TTATGAATACTTGTGATTTTCAGCTGAAAAAGAAAGATGTGAAAAAGAAGAAAAAGACAAAAGGAAGACTGGATGTAGAGAGAAAAGAAGAAATTCATATGTACATCTATTTATTCAGAAAATTTATTTGCTACTATTTATGTAAAACTTTTAACACCTTTCAGCTTATGACAAGCCCTATTTAGTGGCAATCTTACCAAAGACGATAGAAATTAAAACACCGGAACCTCAGCACACTGTACAGTCTCTGAACCTGGAGAAGCCGAGGTTACTTGCAGTTGCACAGACAGCCAAGTGAGTATAAAGTAAATTCTGAACCATTTTGACAGTTTCTTAAAACAGAGGAAGGCTGTACTTATGAGGAAGAACCTTTGATTGACTCAGAGGATGTTTAATTTCATTTTATTATGTGTGCATATTTTTTTTTTTTTTTTTTTTTTGTGCATTTGTACTTGTACTTGCCTGCTTGGGTGTGCATATGGTGTATAGGAGTAAGATACAAAAATGTGATTTTTATGTCTTATTTCCCTCTTACTTTTAATATTAGTGTATTAACTTCAAATCTACACTTCTTTGCTGTTAAGTCTTTCTGTTTGTCTTTGCAGAGGAAAGGGTCAGGTGTATGTAGCATCCACGTCACATGTTTGGTGTCTTCATGCAATACCTGTTAATCAGCAGATTCCACAGTTGCTTTCAGAGAAGCAGTTTGCCCTGGCTTTAAAACTAGTTGTAAGTAGCTTCCTTTGATACATCGCATTAGACTGATTATTGGGACAATAAAGAATAATATCGGACTCTCTTGAAGGGGGTTATGATACTGTTATAATTGGTGTGGTATTTATAATGGCTTTATGGTATTTATCAAATGCTATGTACTGCGATGTGTGTAATTTCTCTTGAGTGCTGGTGTCTTTCACACAATTTTTTTCAGGACGTTTGGGATGAGGCTGATGATGCCAAGTGTCAGATGAAGAAGCACATCCAGCATTTGCAAGCCATACATCTTTTTTGCAGCAAGAATTACCAAGAGGCTATGAATCTTTTTCTGACGCTTAATATAGGTAGGTAATTGTTATGTGTCACTTACCCTGATAGAATTTTTGAGTGAGAATGTTTTTGTGATTAGAGAAATGTGTTTACCAGGAAGCAAAAATCTAGATTTAAACCGTAATGTATAAAGGTTTTAGTTAAGGTGAACAAACAAAACATTTTCAACATAACAAGCTTATTAAAAATGCATTGTTAAGGTAGAGCATTATATAGTAAGTTGTTCTACTTGGTTACATTCAAGAATGGAAATTTAGTATCTTTATGAATCCATATTTCCAGAAGATATGAAAAAAGGAAGATTTAAAGATGCGATATTACCAGTAATACTACTGCTTATTTTTCATATTCCAGAGTTGCCTTTTGTCATTGGTATGTTCCCTGACATGGTGCCCGAAGAATACCGCAACCGGCTACAGTATCCTTACCCTCTTCCAACCCTTAGTGGGGCAGACCTCGAAAAAGCGCTTCAAGCCCTAGTGCACTTCTTGCTTGAGGTAAGTAGAAAAAATATTCCGAATGTAGTTGGTATTCATTTATTTCCAAGCATTTAGTTGTTGAGGAAAGAACTCTTGAAAATACAAAGAGAGTTTGAATGTTGATCATTATGTGCAATTGGATTATCTTTTAATTTTGTTATAATGGTTTATTTTCTTGGTTGTTTTCTACTAGAAAATTTCTTCTCAATTGTGTCCAAGATATAACCAAGGGAAAATATTTTACAAAATATAATTCATTCATTATCTTTTGATTAAAATGCCAGAAGGGATGGCAGCATATCCAGATTTATTATATTCTGAATTCAGTTTATTTAAAGGTGTAATAGCCCTTGATGCCTTAGATAATCAGGTGCTTTTGGGACAATAACTCTTGAAAGGATTTGAGTTACAATAGGTGTGGCTCTTATCCCATTCACGTTGGGGCTATTTCGGCTCTAAATGGTCGGAATGCTGGGGTATTCGAACGTGTAAGCCAAATGCCTCGGGATTCTCGGGCGCACTAGGCACGAGCGAGCGCTGTACGCCCGCTCACCCTGTGCGCCGGCCTTGACCAAAAATCACATCTCCGGCGTCTGACCCAAAAAACACAGAATGTGATAGCAAGTCAACCGACGCAAATTTTGCCCCAGAGTTTGTGGATCAGACTATAGAAAGGGGCAATAGTCGAAATTGGAAAATGTGAAATTTTGTTTTTGTTTTCCTTTTTGATAGACAAGGATAATAAAACATGCATGGATGAATGAAGGAAAGAATGATGCATTCTTGTTTCTCTTGTTTTTCTTTTTATTAAGATTTTCCAATGCCACACTTTCGGCAGATACGGCACCAGCTTGTAGGGAGTGATAACGACAAGGGCGAGAAGAGTGAAGTTTTGTGCGACAACAAGTACCCTTCTGCTGCAACAAGCATTAAGTCGAGGCATGAGAAACTCCAGATAATTGACACGACGCTCCTGAAATGCTATTTACAGGTATTAGGATGTGTTTTGGCACCCAGCTAAATAAAAAGAATAAGATAGGAAATGTTTTATAACATATCCCTGAGAAAATGTTCTTCATAATAGAACTGTCCTATATTCAAGAAATCATTTAACTTACACAACATATAAGGCACTATATTACCTAGATATTTTTTGCTTGTTTTTTATTCTTATTATTGTTATATTGTAATGAAATAGGAAAGTTAACATCCTATACTGGAATCTAATGATGGATATTTTGCTCTCAGACTAACGACACCCTTGTGAAATCCCTGTTGCGGATGCGAGACAGTCGGGTGAGTGTGGTTGAAGGAGAGCGAGTTCTGCGTCACGCACACAAGTACCCAGAGTTAGTGTTGTTGCTGCAGACTAGAGGCCTTCATCAGCGCGCCCTCCAGTTAATGATCCGCCATGCAAAGAGACCAGATTCTCCACTGTACGGGCATCACCATACTGTAGCTTACCTTCAACACTTAGGTAATGATTTCATCCAACCACCATTGTTACTCAAATTGCTCTTGTTATGGTTTTGATATTCTGTGCATTTCCTCACATATACTTTGTTCACTGATATGTTTTGCTATCTGATTGCTATCTTAGTCATAATGATGAGTGACTGAGCTGAGCAAGCACAAGAGTACAGTTAATCTCACCCTTTCAATTTGATGCTTGATATACTTGCTCCAATTTTACCCACACTTTCTCTCAAGTCCACACTATACACACTCCTATTTACTTCTTTCAGGTCCTCAATAAACATATTCCTTTTTGCTTCTCTCAGGTCCACAGTGTACACACTCCCATTTAATTTTTTTCAGGTGCTCAATATACATACTCCTTTTTACCTCTTTCAGGTCGTCAGTATATATATTCTTTTTACTTCTTTCAGGTCCTCAATATACGTATTCCTTTATACTTCTTTCAGGTCCTCTTTACTTCCTTCAGGTCCTCAATATACGTATCCCTCTATACTTCTTTCAGGTCCACAACACATTGATCTGATATTCGAGTACGGAGGCTGGGTTCTGAAATCTCACCCGGAAGACGGCCTCAAGATTTTCGTAGGTGATAAATCCACTTCAGGAGAAGTCGACCAACTGCCGAGACCAAAGGTGCTAAATTTCCTCAAGAAGACGGAAAAGTCTCTCGTCATTCCTTACCTGGTACGGAATCAAGACTCACAGTGGAGTGAATTTTAGTTCATTTTATGTTGAATGTGAAATTAGTATCATGTTCACTATTGTTATGGATATTTTTCTTCTTAATTTTCTTCTCACTGTTATTGTTAGTAGTATTATTGTTTTTGTTATAATAATTATGTTTATTATTGTTATCATTATTATTGTTGTTATTATTATTGTTTTTATCATTATCATTATTATTATCATTATTATTATTACTATGATTTTTTTTTTATTATCATTATCATTATCATTATTGAAATAACAGTAATGATAATTGATATTATTGTTATCATTATTATCTTTATTATTATTAATATATTATTATTATTATTATTATTTTAATTAATATTTTAATTGTAATAATCATTATCATTATTTTTATTATTATTATCATTATTGATGTTATTATTATTATTATTATCATTTTGAATTTATTTGTTATTATTATTATTTTTTATACTATTATTATTGTTATTGTTATTGTTATCTTCGTCATCATTGTCATCATCATCATCATCATCATCATCATCATCATCATCATCATCATTTTTACTTCCGGTTTTATGATTATTAATATTTTCTTGTGCGTTTCTTATTGTAGAGGATGCATTAAAAGTAAACTATACTTTAGACAGCATCTGTAGCAACATCTCTGAATTTTACTTTGTCAGATTTATAGTAAAAAGTATGCCATTTAACCCCTAAGGGATACATTTTCTAAGATGAGTTGTGCTCGGGTGAAGACATGCGCAATTTATACCTTTGTTCCACAGGAAGCCAGGAAATGGTTGTGCTAATTTCAAGTCTCGTTATATAGATTTTGATGTGTAGATTATTAAAATACCATTTTTTTTTTCTAAGCAGATCGAGTTGGAATAGATATAAGTGATTGTTTTGTGCATTTCTATGTAAGATTGTAAGATTGTGTGTCCGTAAGATTTGCAGTAGATTTGGTCAAGAATTCAACATTTTCTCAGATGAAACTTATGTATGGAAAGCAAATTGAATTAATAAAATATATCTGCACTGCATTAACATATTCAGCTGATGTATCCAAAATCTAAGCCATAACATTAAATGCTAAAATGCCAAAATTCTTAAGTGTGACCTGTATATGTTTCCCCACCAGGAACATGTGATACAAGAATGGGACGACACAACGCCTCTATTACACAACGAGTTGATACACCAGTATAGGGACATCATTACTGCTCCCTTTGCATCAAGTGACCCAGCTAATCAAGAGGAGGTGAGTCGTTGGCTTTGAATGGACTTATGCAAGACTTGGCTATTGATTGATTGTTTTAATACAATAGCAAAAGTAAAGGAGGATTTTTCTATATGTGTATGTATATATATATTTTTCTTTTGATAGAGGGTCTATGTAGGGTATGTACGTATATGGGGGAAAGAAGTTTACATAAAGTTTTTTTTTCAGGAAAAGGAAAGAAGAAAAAGATATCAGGAGAAACTACTTAAGTTCCTTAATGAATCTGAGTACTACACAGCAGCGACTCTCCTTGTGCATTTTCCTTATGACAGTAAGTTATTTGTTAGTGAAAGAAAAACAGTAGCCAAAGCATGTGCTTGTTATAGGATTTTGCTGATTGTAGGATTTCATTGCTTCTGATGGGGATTGTGGTTACATTAATTTTTAGAGATTTACTTTGACAGGGATATCAGTCTTGCAAGTTTAGTGTTGTGTGACAAAGATTAGTAGTTTCAATCAGTATTTTCTTTTGTTTGTTTGTTTGTTCAAGTTTTTCAAGTAGTAAAAGAAAACTTTTACAGGAAACCTTTGAATTGTATTAGTATCCATGGGGAATAAGCATATAGAAAAGCACTCTTTTGAATACAAGTGGAATTAACTGTATTGTATGGCTCATCATCTGATAGAAGATTGAAATGTCCATCTCTCTTTCTTACATTGGATATAAAATAGAATGACAATAATTTGATAAATATATGTTGGTAAAGTCTAATTGCCAACAAAAGTTAACTTAGCATATTACATTAAAACATCTTGCATGCCAACAGGTCTGCATGAAGAGCGGGCAGTCCTACTGGGTCGTCTAGGACAACACCACCAGGCTCTGTCTATCTACACTCTAACGCTTAAGGACACTCAGGCAGCCCTCAAATACTGTCAGAAACATTACACAACATCTGGGCCTGGAAGTGAGGTTAGTGAAGCTGTGAAACGTATATTTGTTTCTTGTTTTTATAAGATTATATAGTGGATTTGTAGATGATAGGAAATAGAAGGGTAATAGACGGGCAGACGTAATATTCTGTGTCTGAGTAGTCAGTTGTGTGTGAATTGATATTTCCAGTGATTTTCCTCTGTTATATGGATTTTTTTTTTTAGGAAGACTGAGGTCTCTTATGATCATTAGCAGTAAATTACTTACCAATTTGATATTTATTCTTGGGAAATGTTTTGGAATTCTGTTTATAAAATACACTTTCCAAGAAACCCAAACAAAACAGTGCCTATTTTTTGTTTCTAGACAAAACTATAAATAACATTGACATTTTTCTTCCCTGTTAAAGGTGTATCTGCTACTTCTAAAGCTGTTAGTAAGTCAGTCAGATTCCAGGAGCCCAGGGAGCTCTCCATACAAAGTCCAAAAGTCACAACAGACTCAGGTGGAAGCTGTGCTAGAGCTTCTGCAGAACTACCTTCACTGCATTGATCTAGGACAGGTAAAAAATAATAGTTATAAGATGGTCTCTCCTCTTCCTGCAAATAAAGTTTCACTATGTGCTTTTCCTTTTTCCGCTTTAGATAAAAAAAAAAAAAAAAAAAAAAAAATATATATATATATATATATATATATATATATATATATATATATATATATATATATATATATATATATGTATATATGTATATATATATAATAATGCTTGCTACTGACTGATATTGATATTTCGGTTGAAATGAAAAAATATATATATATAAATATATATATGTTATTAGACGTAAGGATACATAACATTGCTATGTTGGGTCGTTCCAGGCTTTAAAAGTACTCCCTGATTCAGTCACAATTCAGCTGTTAAAACCATTCATTCACGCATCTCTAAGTCATGCTGGGACAGTACGCAGACAAAAACAGATAGCACGTGGACTCACTCAGTCACTGAAACTCCAGGTAAGCAACGGCAACTCCCTTCTCAATGACCCATGTTGTTTTTTCCATAAAGTTTTCCTTTTAAGTGTTAAATTGTATTTGTGGTTTGTGTTTACTCAGTGTTGCTGTCATCATTATTGCTGTTATCTTTGTTGTTGTTGCTTTTATCATTATTATCATTATTAGTAGTATTAATATTGGTAACATCATCATCATCATTATTATTATTTGTATTGTTGTTATCATTATTATTATTGTTATTGTTATTATTCTCATTATTATTATTATTATTATCATCATTATATACATAAAAGTGTAAGATAGAAGAACCTGTCAGTATTCTAACCTCCTAAACTCGTGCCAAATGCCATTGCAGCTGATTATTCCCTAATTATAACCAAAGAGTTATTTTTGTGATCAAAACTAACACCATGTTTTACGTCTTCTTTCAGACGAGTGAAGAGCTTGTATCTTGCCAGAGTCTGAAGATTCCCCTCTCAGAGTTTACATATTGTGCCGTATGCAGAAAGAGGTTTACAAAACACAGGTTAGTTGAAGTTCAATTTTTCTTTATTCTAAGAGCAGAACAATTGAAAGGGAATGAAAATAAGTGTGGTAGATAATTTTAAATTGTTTTCTCAAGGGCACTCCATGATAGAGGGGCCTTTATGTTTAATATTAGTTGAAATCCAATTTTTATATATTTCAAAAGCAGTATAATTAAATGTTAATGAAAATGAGTGTTTAAGATCATTTTAACCCAGTCACGACGGGGGGCATTCCAGCCTTGCATGTTACAATGCCGGGGCTCTCGAACGCATAGGCCTAAATCAGTTAAATAAACGATGCCGTATGGCGTCACCCAGCGAACGGGCCTTGAATGCGCGGTACCGTAGTGTACCACCCGTCCAGAGAGGTTTAATACAAATTCTCAATGTAGAAAAAAGTGTGAATGAGAATGAAAATTCCCATGGTATATATTTAATGTTTGATGTTACATTTTCAAAATTGCATAATTCTGAAGCTGTAGCCTAATATTGGAAAGTTTAGAACATATCTTGGATTGCGGAATTATTACTTCTCACTCATACCTTTGTGTGTGAGTTTATGTTGCATGCAATACTTTTTTTTTGCATATTACCTGTATTTAACGCAAACTACTTTAGCACTGAATGATCGATCTTTCCTCTTATTTCAGTGCTTTTGCTTGGTACCCCAATGGAGATATCGTACATTTCTCGTGCCAAAACCAGCGGTAGCACAAGAACAGAAAGGCTACCCTACTGATTCCCAGTTTCGTGTAACAATATGAATAGAAATTATGTGGTAGTTCAGTTATATATCATGCAGCATATCATTTACCTACATGCATATTAAGTATCACATGATTGTAGAATATCTTCAGTGAGATCATTACCATTATGCATTATATTGCCCCATTAAACAAGAAACAAATATTTTAATTTCATTCAATTCAACAATTAATTAACTTCGACGAAATTGGATAAAAGTTTGTCATTTGTAGATCAGAAGAGAGAAAAAAAATGTCTATGCTTCCGCTGCTCATTCCAAAAGTGTAAAGACAACATAGCTCAATTGTGCATAGGACTTCCATGTCTATGTCTAACAAGAAAAAAAAAAGAAAAAAAGAATACAACAAATAATTCCCCCCTGCAGATAGAATAAAAGAAGTCAGTGTCTTGTTAACTATTAAGAGCCAAGTGTCTTTAGTTATACTAATACCAATTATTGTTTGATCCAAAGTGATAATCTCTGATACAAGGAACTGAAGGGTAAACCGTACAATGTGTGCTCTGTCTGTGTTGTACTATGATTGGAATGATATTTTTAAAATTCACGTTATTATTATAATTTTTTTTTTTTTTTTACATCGATCATGACAAGTGTTAAGCAGTTATACAGTATGATCTAAACCTGTAATAGAGATAATGTTTAAATATTGTTGTAATAAAACATACTGAAAAATATGAATGGTTTTGATTATGGCACTAGTCCTACTTTATTGCCAGCTTCCATGTCATATGGAATGATTTAAGGTATCTCATAGCTTTGAAAGAGGTCTTTCTCCCTTTCATTCTTTTTCTCTGTCTCAGCCTCTGTCTCTGTCTTTCTCTTTCTTTCTCTCTCTCTCTCTCTCTCTCTCTCTCTCTCTCTCTCTCTCTCTCTCTCTCTCTCTCTCTCTCTCTCTCTCTCTTTTGACTTCTGAACCAAGGTCATTGCAAGAAATGTAGAAGACATTTTATCAGAATCACATGGAATGTTGATGAAAATATGATTTAAAAGGCGTCAATAATAAGTCTCATACATAAAATTTTCAACATTGATAATATATTACTGAATAGGATAGATAAGGATTGTAAGACAATTTTACCTCTCATTTTATTACAGTAAAAATATTGACAAAAGTATCAATAGAAAAATGATGTGTGAATGAAAAGTGTGATAAAATGTTCGTTATGCTTGATGTATGATTTTAGTGAAACGTAGTCTGTAAAACACCCTTATCAAATCAATATGGGTGAAAACTAGGCAAAAGTCTAAGGGGTGTATATCCACATTTCAATACCACCGTAGTCTGACAATTGCACATTAATTATCACGTTTCATAAATACATTTCAACAACGTAGCTGCTACTGGTCATTAACATATTTCATTCAGGCGATGTGATGCTATACATTTCCGCTGAAGGATAAACATACTTACAAAAACGAAGAGGAACTTATATGAAAATTGACTAAAAACTCGGGTGTACGTTACCGTCCATATATGATCTATCGATATGCGAACACAATACTTGTCAAAATGAGAATCATAACATTCAGTAGGAACACAAAGTAGTTCTAACTCACGATAGATTTTTTGCAGCGAAATCCTTAAGTACATCATATGTCGTCAATAAAACGAATGTCATACACGCGTCATGACATATTCAGGATCCTCTTCCACCGCAAGGCGAGGCGGGGGGAAGGAGGCCACGAAATATCCTTCTGGCATTAATCTCGTCCCTTTCTTCTCCTGAGTTTGGCTTATCACAACTTTTGGGAAAGGGCTCTCTTCCTCTTTCTTGTCTGATGATCGGGAATGGAAGGTTAGGTAGATAGATTGATAGATAGATATTCACACACACACAC
>BOPN01004578.1:55000-72500 GCA_017312705.2 Penaeus japonicus
AGCAGCCCGTTCTGAGGAAGAGGAATAATGGATAATGAAGGAAGGAAGAGCAGATAAAGACAGATAGGTAGATAGATAGAGTGACAGATAGAAAGACAGACAGTGAGACGGATACAGTCAAATGCATGTATCTTTCTCTGTCTCTATCTGTCTGTGTCTCTATGTTTCTATCTGTCTATCTCTCTCTCTCTCTCTTTCACTCTCTCTCTCTCTCTCTAACTCTATCTACTTTATCTATTTCTCTCTCTCTCTCTCTCTCTCTCTCTCTCTCTCTCTCTCTCTCTATCTATCTATCTGTCTATCTCTCTCTATCTCTGAAGAAGAAGAAAACAAATTATTATTATGATTGCATGACTAATTACAGTATTTATGGGTGACAAGAAAACGTTTATTTTTTCCGTCATTGCCGAGTCTTTTTATCATTAATGATAATAATGATTATGATGATGATAATTGTAATAATGATAATGATAATAATGATGATAATAATAAATAAGGACGATAATGATAATAAAATATTAATGATCATTTTCATCAGTATCATCAGTACCATCATAGCTATCATCATCATTATCATTATTGTTGTTACTCCTATCATCATCATTATCATTTACTATTATTATTACCTTCTTTCTTATAATTATCATCATTGTCAACGTTATTACTATTATCAATCATTATCACTATCTTCATTACTGTTATTATTTGTACTATTATTATCGTTATTTCCCTATTTCATAATCCTCACCATTATCATTATCATCAGTTTCCATTTACAAATCCACTTCATCCATCAGATAGAGTCCCGATTGAATCCGCATCTTTCCCAATTTAAAAATTTTCCCAACCAATATCAATACAAATCCCGAAGCTTACGTCCCATACACCCCCCCCCCCCAAAAAAAAAAAAAACACTGCCTCAATAAAATCTAAGAACGGCCCTACTTTTTTTTTTCTTTTTGTTTTTTTAATCAAATAACTCTCATCTTTTCCCTTCTGTTCATTCCAACACACCCTAACCTAACCCACACTCATACTCACACTCTTGATGTCGAAGTGGTGAATGTTCTTGAAGTAAGAAGGGAGTTCAGCAAGGAAAGTAAAGGAACCCCAATTGTTCCCAAAATGGACGATGATTATGGACCAAACCGGAAGTGACGTCAGTATGGAACGCCAGGGAATCGGGACCGCCTGTAATGACATGAGATAAGATGCATTTTTTTTTATAGGATTTTTGTTTAAAATGTGTCTCCTTATTGCGTTTCTGTGGATGTGGGGAAGATGGTAGTGTTATTTTTTTTTATTTCTTTGAGAAGTAGTGGGACTATTATTTGTTCTTGTGTCTTCTTTTTAGGTTAGTATTATCATGTTAATTAGGAAGATGATATACCCATCTCTTCTTGAATTGTGGTTTACTGAAGGGGAAATTTTGGTACGGGATTTAACAGAAAACAGAAAAAAATTTTTTTAGCACACATAGACACACAGACAGACACAAACATACGTATATACAGTGTCTCAAAAGTCACTACACCACTTTTTTTTTCTTTTTAACCACACAGAACAAAACCTATAAAAAGCGTTACACATAAAGTATAAGGCTTCATTTTTTGTGCAACGTTCGAATAAGAAATACCGATACTACACCGTCCTCACAGCAACGTTTCCACGCCAATGCTTAGCCGAGTTCGTAAAAGTCTCTTAGTCATGTTACATAACTTTTGTTCTCAGTGTAGCCCCATAAAAATCCAGTAAATATGACCCTCCCTTGACAGTATTAAGGAGGAGGTCCTTGAAAGAAAGATTGAAGAAACAAAAAACGCAGTCTATACCACCTATGTCAGCCATTCGCGGAGGAATACAATCCCGAAACGGTAGTTGTCATCATTAACGTTTACGGTCTTGCTGTTGCCATCGGAGGAAAAATTAAGGATGATTAAGCCAGCTGTTGAGGTGGAAGATTTTCCCGCCTTCAAATTCTTTTATTGTAGCGGTTAACTCGGCCAGAAAGCTAGACGAGATCTTTATCAATAAAGCAAATGTTGTTTGAAATGCGTGGATTCTTTTCGTAATGGGAAAGAAGCGTGAAATAATGTTGGTATCATGAGCTGATGATCAACCAAAATTTGCAACGGAAACAATTTGTTATCCTTATTCAACGTCCTCTGACTTGGAGCTCTGCAGAAATGGGCCTTTGTTTAGTTCAAGTGTTTTGAAGTGCGCTTACATTTCGAAAAACGTCGTGTGAATACCGTAGACTAGAACCTAAAGTGGAATATATCTTGTTTTAAATCTCCGCTGTACTTTAGTTGGAGAACCTCTTGTCAGGCTGCGTCTTTATAGCTTTGATTTAATGTTGATTTTGTTGCAATAGTGATGAAAATGAGACAGATTAATGTAAAAAAAACATCAGAAACTGAACCAACAATTGATATCAATTCAGAGAGACTGGATAGAAACTTAGAAAGAATGTATGCAGTCACTTTTATGATACTCTGTATATAAATATACATACACAAACACACCCACACACACGCACACATACATACATACATACATATATATATGTATATATATATATATATATACATATATATATATATATATATATATACATATACATAAACATCGCACAAAACAAACGAGTAAATACACCAGATAATACAAACACACAACACAACAACGCGCCCGAATCCCTTTCCTCACCTGCCCTCTCCTTAAGTCACACTGCCTCACGATGTAGCTCCTTTCCTCCTGCGAAATCCTAGGATGAGTCTGGGGGAAGTCGCTCACCAGAAGAAACCAGGCAACAGACCACAGCAGACCAAGACCACCGTAGACATAGAAGACCAAAGGCCAGCCGCCGAGGACTCCGGTCTCACAGAGCCACCCACTCAGCATCATGGTTATTACGATGCCGAAGTCTAGGCCTAAAAGTAGGATTAATTAAGAAACTTGTTTTTACTGTCCGTTGCTGATCGGGAAATGCGTATTTGCATTAATTAAGAAGCTTGTTTTTTACTGTCCGTTGATGATCGGGAAATGCGTATTTGCATTAATTAAGAAGCTTGTTTTTTACTGTCCGTTGGTGATCGGGAAATGCGTATTTGCATTAATTAAGAAGCTTGTTTTTTACTGTCCGTTGGTGATCGGGAAATGTGTATTTGCATGGGTTGTTAGAAGATACGTTAGAAAGGAGGTTTATATGTGAGTCTTAAACGTGGAATGGGTCCGGTTAAGGGATTTATCTCTCAGAGCGGTTGTAACTCTTTACGCTTTCATTGTGGTTCTATTGTCTGTCTGTCTGTCTGTCTTTGTCTCTGTCTGCCTTTGTTTCTCTCTCTCTCTTTGTAGGTCTCTATCTCTGTCTGTCTGTCTTTCTCTCTCTCTCTCTCTCTCTCTCTCTCTCTCTCTCTCTCTCTCTCTCTCTCCCTCTCCCTCTCCCTCTCCCTCTCCCTCTCCCTCTCCCTCTCTCTCTCCCTCTCCCCTTCCCTCTCCCCTTCCCTCTCCATCTCCCCTCTCCCTCTCCTTCTCCCTCTCTCTCTCTCTCTCTCTCTCTCTCTCTCTCTCTCTCTCTCTCTCTCTCTCTCTCTCTCTCTCTCTCCCCCTCTCCCTCTCCCTCTCCCTCTCCCTCTCCCTCTCCCTCTTTATCTATAAAACATTTACTCTCACGAAGGCTTACAAAGTAGTCTCCGCATGTTACTACAAACCAACAGAACAACAAAAATGTAAACATGTAGCCCCTTTATCTGCTTACCGTTGAACACAAAAGTTGAGAACTTGGACCTCTCAATCGGCGGGATCCAAGTGGCGAGCAGCACGTTCATGGCGGGGATGCCAACACCCTTAAGACAAAAATATAAATAAATAAATAAAATAAATAAACAAATAAATATATAAATATATAAACGAATAGATATATAGGTAAATAGATAGAATAAAGAAATAAAGAAATAGATAAATAGATAAAGAAAGAAATGATAAGTCTGTGTTTTCGATATAGTGTTCTTTTTCTTTTATTTATTATTTATCTATTTTAAGTTCTTTAGTCTTTTCGACGAAGAAAATGAGAAGGAAAAGAACGGTAATCGAAGAAGAGGAACGATAATAGTGATAAGAAGAACAAGCAATGAAAGAAGAATAAGGAAAAGAAGAAGAAGAAGGAGAAGGTAGAGGAAGAGGAGAAAGAGAAATAGGAGGAGCGGTAGGAGGAGAAGAGGAGAAACAGAAGGTGGAGGAGGAAAAGGAGAAAGAGTAGGAGGAGGAAGGCGAGGAGAAAGAAGAGTAGTAGTAGGAGGAGGAGAAATAACAGGAAACATGAGTAAAATGTAGAAGAAGGAAGGAAGGAAGAGGAAAAGAAAGAAGAAGGAGGGGAAAAAAAGTAAAAAGAACGGAAAACAAAGAATAAAAACGACAAAAAAACGATAAGAACAAAATATTGAAAAACAAACAAACAAATCCACACAAAAGCAACAACAGAAAATAAAAACTAAATCAAGCAAGAAAGACGAAAAAAAAAAAAAAAAAAAACAAAAAAAAAAAACTCACCAGCGTCGCGCCTTGCAGAACCCTAACCACAGCGAAGAGAACCGTCGAGAACCGAACGCACAAGGGAGACAGAAGGGAGAAGAGAGAGCTGAGGAGAATCCCCATCCCGAGGACCAGCTTCCCCCCCTGGTACTCCGCCAAACGTCCCCCGAGGAAATTCGAGAAGAGGGAACCGTAAAAGAAGCTTCCGAGCACCACACCCTGCGTCTGCTTGTCCCATGAGAACTCGCCGTCCTGTGGGAGGGGAGGGGGGAGGGGAAGGGTTAGGGTTAAGGGTTAGGGGAGGGGGTGGTGAGACGTTGTGTGATGATGGTAGTAATGATGGTGATGGTGATTATTGTCATTATTATTTCTATTATCACTATTATTATTATCGTTATCATTACTGTTATCATTGTTGTCATCATTATCATCATTCCATCAATAACAACAACAGCAACAATAATAAAGATGATAATAATAATGATGATAATGATAATAATAATGCCAACACTGATAACGATATTGATGATGATCATCATCATCATAACCACAATCAATATCCTTATTAATGAAAGTAATGAGGATGATAATGATAATGAAGCAATAATGATAATAACACCACCAAGAATAATAATGATAATGATGACAATTATAATAAGGATAGTGATAAGAACAATGATAATGATAAGAACAATGATAATGATAATAATTATAATGATGATAAACATTATCGCCATTAAGATCATCCCCAGTTGCTAAATAACATTGCACATTCTACAGTACAAATATTTACATCACACACACGCACGCACACACGCACACACACACACACAAACACACACATACACATACAAACACACGCATACACACAAACACAAACAAACACACACACACAAACACAAACACACACACACAAAAAAAAACACACACACACACAAACACACAAACACACACAGATCCACGAACCCCTCCGAGTAGAACCACACACCCCTCACCTGACTTCCCGCGAACTCCTTCTCCTGCGCCTCCTCAGGAATCGGACAAACTTCTATCGATCTGTTGCCGGTGATGCTGAGGCCCTTAACATCGGCTTTGACCATGGCAACGATGGCAACGGAGAGGCAGACCCTCATGGCATACAGGACACCCAGTCCTAGGAATCCCATCAGGGCTAGAGTGTGTCGGGCACCCCAGCATTCTGAAGAAAGGGGAGAGAGTAAGAGAGAGAGAGAGAGAGAGAGAGAGAGAGAGAGAGAGAGAGAGAGAGAGAGAGAGAGAGAGAGAGAGAGAGAGAGAGAGAGAGAGAGAGAGAGAGAGAGAGAGAGAGAGAGAGAGAGAGAGAGAGAGAGAGAGAGAGAGAGAGAGAGAGAGAGAGAGAGAGTGAGAGAGAGAGAGAGAGAGAGAGAGAATGAGAGAGAGAGAGAGAGAGAGAGGGAGAGAGAGAGAGGGAGAGGGAGAGAGAGAGAGAGAGGGAGAGAGAGAGAGAGAGAGAGAGAGAGAGAGAGAGAGAGAGAGAGAGAGAGAGAGAGAGAGAGAGAGAGAGAGAGAGAGAGAGAGAGAGAGAGAGAGAGAGAGAGAGAGAGAGAGAGAGAGAGAGAGAGAGAGAGAGAGAGAGAGAGAGAGAGAGAGAGAGAGAGAGAGAGAGAGAGAGAGAGAGAGAGAGAGAGAGAGAGAGAGAGAGTGTGTGTGTGTAAGTGAGTGAGTGAGTGAGAGAATGAGAGAGTAAGTGAGTGAGTGAGTGAGTAAGTGAGTGAATGAGTGAGTAAGTGAGTGAATGAGTGAGAGAATGAGAGAGTAGGTGAGTGAGTGAATGAGTGAGAGTATGAGAGTATGTGAGTGAGTGACTGAGAGAATGAGAGGTTAAGTGAGTGACTGAGTAAGTGAGTGAATGAATGAACGAACGAATGAATGAATGAGTGAGTGAGACTTCAAAGCCAAATTGCAGTCAATCTGTTAACATTTTGAGATTGAACATTAGCTGTGACTCATATGCTATTCACATACACGTATAGCTCCCCTGCATATGAAAATGAAAGTGAATCAGTTAAGCAAAAGATCAAATATTTCATCAAAGGGCGAATGTCGAAATATCTGCCTTGGCTGTTGCAATTCAAAGTACGTGAACACATACACACGCACAAACAAACAAGCGCACACACACATACACAAACAAACACAAACACACAAACAAACACACACACGCATACACAAACAAACAAATACACACACATAAACAAACGCACACACACAAACAAACAAACACACACAAACAAACAAACACACAAACAAACAAACACACACAAACAGACACACATAAACACACACAAACAAACAAACAGACAAACACACACAAACACATATCTCTCATGTGTCAATGAAACCGTACATCATAACAATTAATAAACATATGTACAGGGCGGACTCTGATACTCACGTAATTAATCCATAACAAATTATACGCTCTGACCTACTTTGGCTCTAATGAGTAACGGGCGTACCGAATTAATCGTAGTGGTAGGATTTTGCAATGCAATAAACGCTTCTTGCAATAAATCACGACCTGTTTTACCTGTCAGCGTTTCAGGGTCGGAGAGTGGTGTTCCGTTTTTCTGTTTTGCTTCTTCTTCTTTGTGTTCAGTGTGTTCACTTTTCTTCATCTCTGCGTTCTTTTGTTCAATGATCTATCCTCTGAGTTTCGTCGGCTTGGGAACTTTCACTTGGTTTAAGAGGAATTTGAGGAGTCTTCTTTATTTTTTTTTCCTGTAATGTATTTGTGTTAGTATTCGTAAAAGGGGTTATTCTGCTTATTTCGTACATTTTTTTTTCACTCTTTCGCAATCTTGCTTTATCTTACTGTTTGTGTTTATTTTATCTCTTTATTACGATTATATTTTTTCTTATTATTATTATTATTATCATAATCTTTGTTATCACTATATTTTATTATCATCATCATCTGTATTATCATTGTAATTACTGTCATCATCATTATTGGAATTTCATATACCTATTGCAATTCACATGCTTTACCTTATATTATTTACTTGTTAATTTTAACATCATTATTGCTATGGTTACCATTGTCATTCATATGTTATTAGTGTTATCATCATTATCATCATCAGTATCATTATAACTATTGTCATTATCATTAGTATCATTATCATTAATTTCTCTAGGAATTTCACACCAGACGCAACCCACAATCGGAATTGTACCACGTGAATCCCAACTATTAAACATCTACCATATCAGTTTCGAGAACTTAATAGTTTCTTATTTGCAGACCACCAAAAGGAACTGTTAATTTCTGTTTGCAAGTCAATCCTGGACCTTCCACAAGTCAACGAATTCTTTCGGTTTTCAAAACAACACAAAATGGCGGCCGGGATGGATAGACTTCATGAATCAGAGCGTCTAGGTTTCCTGACGCTAACAGCAACTCAAGGTATTTACGATACTTATAAAGTGTTGCACTTATCTTATTTTTTAAATTATATATTGAAAAAAACATTGGTTGGTTAACTGTTTAGGGAAGAGATCGCCATGGGGCACATATTTACAGCTTTCGAGAATCAGGGAATTCCAGATTCATAAAAATGGCGCTCGCTAAAAGCGGCATTTTTTTCCATATTTGAGTTTTCTTAACAATTAGACAGTTGCCATAAACGTAGCCCCAGTGGAAAAAAATAAAAAAAAATAAAAAAAAATAAAATATATATATATATATATATATATATATATATATATATATATATATATATATATAAATTAAAGAGATTCGTTTTTGACATTTTTGCTTTATGTTATTACATTTTCGTTGTTTTACAAGTGGAATATAGAATAACACATATACACTGATAAATATGTGACTGATCTCATAACCTCAAATGATTAGCACTTTTTAAAAAATATTATCAAATATGGAAAATCATGAAAGTTGTTTAAGATCAAGAAACAGAACAGACACTACAGAAGGGTAAAGTCAATAACAAAATGGTGAAAAAATATATAATATATACGTATATATATATATATATATATATATATATATATATGTATATATATATATATATATATATATATATATACATATATATATATATATATATATATATATATATACATATATATATATATATATATATATATATATATATATATATATATATATATATATATATATATATATATATATGCACACACACACACACACACACACACACACACACACACACACACACACACACACACATATATATATATATATATATATATATATATATATATATATATATATATATGTATGTATATATAATATATATATATATATATATATATATATATATATATACATATATATATATATATATATATATATATATATATATATATATATATATATATATATATGACTCAAAAAAGGTGCACAGGGTACAAAAAAGCTAACTTTCAACACTGCAAGAGTAAAGGAAGGAGTAAACCACATAATACAATTGCACAGTTGCAAAGGGATCTAAACCACTGAATGATTCAAAGTTTAACAAACAGTGAAAGTATTACTTAAAAGAATTCTTATACCCAGAATATGAAACAGAATCAATAAGACCAATAACCATTATATGATGGAAAATAAAATGACAGAATTTTTTAAAAAATACTATGAAAACGAATGACAAAGCATTATAAGAAGACGAAATTCATGGCAAAATGCTTATAAAAGTCCACGAGAGACAAAGACAAAGTGATTAGATATGCAATATAGCAAAATATATGTAGAGTGAACAGAACCTGAGAATTGGAGAAATCCGATCCTACGTTTGATAGATAAGAAAGGGGATACGAACATATAGGAAAATTACAGAGGAAAATCTTTACATATACATGAAAATTAGTGAAAGAATTATTAAAAGCAGATTAAGGGACTGAATAGACCAGAGCCTGGGAACGTGAGAGCATGATTTTACAACTGGTAAAGGTACAGCCGATCTATAAAAAAAAAGAAAAAAAAAAAAGGAAAAAAGAAAAGAAAAGAAAAGAAAAGAAAAAAACTGAAAAAAGGCTCTAGAAAGAAGAAGAATACATTACCTTTTTAGATCTTGAGAAGACCTTTGACCAAAATCCCTAGAACTTATGAAAAGTCACACAGAAAAAAAGAGTATAACATCCCCGTAAACTTAGGGAAATGATAAGCCTGCATCAGAGGATCAGATACAGATATAACCATCTGTGAACGGAATTTAAATCAGCGACACACCGTATTAAGTGCATATTTTCCAGTATCATGGAGAAAATCTCGAGGAAAATCATAGATCAATAATCATATCAAGAAATATAACAGCAACATGAGATATATATACCTTCTCGGATAGACATAAACCACCCGATGAATGAGACAATTTTACAACCATTGTGGGCTTATGGAAGCGATCGTAGACCTTCGACATCTACCATGAAGAGGCAGGCAGACAGAAGTGATATCAATGTCGAGAATTAGAGCCGTCGCGAAATTAGACAAGCTAAGAAATTAAAGATAAATAGGCTAAGATCTGGATGTGTGTTTACTATTACGTTCTATAGAGGAGTCACTGAGACAACAGTACTTAAAGGAATGGGATGAAAGGCCAACCGGAAAAAAAAAAAAAAAAAAAAAAAAAAATAAGGGTCCAGTGGGAAGACCTCCCCTCAATTAAAAAATAGATAAATAAAAAAATAAACCCAATAAAATACAATAAAGGTTGAATATATCCGAGAGGCAATACAGAAAAATAAGAGTGGGATAGGAGCGAGTGGGATAGGAGGTGGCTGGATAGACGAATAAGGAGATATTTCTTGAGGGATGATTGCTGAACCTTCGCGTCAGATGAGAAATGTTTGTTATTATTAAGGGCACGTGTAGACGCAGCCAGGTATTGCAGTGAGGCAGGTAATACTATCTTCTCTAGCGGGAATCTAAATTGCCTTATTAATTTCTATATTAGCAGGGTGAAATAAGAAATATAATTTGGTCACGTTTTGGCAACTGCTCGATGGTACTAAATATATAAACATAAACGTCCTTCTGCTTGATATAAACTCATGTAATTCACCAGGTTCTACGTGTTCAGATTATCCATAAGCAAAGCATTCCTCTTTCAACATTCATTCATCTATAAATCATATGAATAAAGTGAATAAGTTCTACGCAAAAGGGGTGAACTAGAGTAAAGATACCAAGAAGATTCTAACTGAACTGCCGAAATCATTCTAGCTAATTACTGTGATTAAAATGAACACACTTTATAAAGTTAATTAGCAGAGAGACCCAGCGCATTGTCTAATTGAACTCCTTATTACAGTCAGTAGGAGCTTTAACTGAAGGCAGGCGGAGGAAAATATTACTAATCATGTGTCGTGTACTTTCAGCCGTAAAATGAGCTTGTAGTAAACGTTGTAGTTTGGACTAATAAGGATTCGAATCTGTCGTTGTTGTTTTTTCAGTATTTGCATATTCAGATGTTCCTGCGAAATGAGATTTTCAATATTATTTGAGTACGAATGCAAATGCGACTGTTGATAAATGAAGTGAAGCGTAACTTATTCACAAATTAATTCTTGGCAGAGGACCTTTCCCGCTTATGAGCTACAATATTGGAAATGACTGCTTCCATAATGAAAAAAAAACTATTGTCATCGAACTAAAGGTATATAGAAATTCACGCTTTTATGTGAATGTGGCAATAATAATACAACATTATTATTATCTTTTTGGGGCATCGAATAATTATTGTTGATAACAGCGATGCACTCGATATGATATGACCATTTCATTCCATGTGATTTAGAAAATAGAAATGGAGTGGAAGGTATGTACATGATTTATTTATTTATTTTTTTTTTTAATCAAATGCCGGAAAATATAGTGACTCGCAAAATAGACATAAAAATTCTGAACGTTTCAAAGACATCTATACTTGTTGAAATATGGTACTTAGATCCTTTAATCAATTATTTTTGTTCTTTTTTAGTCCAGGAAAAATATTTAATATTTGAATCGCAAACTTACCACGCCAATTAATCCCTATTATTTTCTGCCATACCTGTAAGATATATTTGAACTAAACACGTCCCTCAGAACTACAAACATTCCCAAACTAGTCAAAATAAACAGCACGACGTAACGAATATAATCGGTATTTGAATCGTAACATATTCAAACTGGATACTAATATTTACTAAATACACTGATAAGATATGTTCCTATGAATTGTATACACTCCTTAACTAACCCAAATAAACAAGGTCAGGTTTTTTGTTTTTCTTTTTCTTTCCAAGTACGGTTCTTTTATTTAATCGCAGTCTATTCAAACTATTTGACCGTTAATATTTCGTGACATGTTAATGAGATGCCCTTGGTTAGATACGCTCTTCAGAACTAAAAGCATTCCTTATCTACCAGAAAAAAATACAAACAAAAAAAAAGTACGACACTCAAATCGCAAACCATTCCTGGATATTAAAATTTCGCAACCTTTCCAACCGGAATGGACGTAATAAGCCAATAAAAACCAACCGGAATGGACGTAATATACCAATAAAATACTCGTTTAAATACGTTTCTTAGAACTGCACACATGCCTCGAGGACACGAAACGAACCACAGCGAAAATCTGAAATCTTCAGCAAATCTGCGGCGACACATCCACCCGCACACGTGTCCAACCACCAACTCTTCAACGTATCAATAAACCGAAACCTTTATACCTGGCGGATTTGAAGCACGCTAATCTGATGCCCGATTAGCTAATCATTCTGACCTAATTACCTTGAACTAAATCAGCATTGGAGGAGAATTGGTGTAAAGGCATAACGAGGCTGGAAGTGCATGATTTCATTGCATGACGATGATCCTTCTAATCAAAGAGCAGATCAGTTAATTAAGAAAGTTCCGTGGTGTTGATAAGATTTTATATCATGAAGATATATGATATACGATGTGGAGATATATGATACATGATGATGATAACGATGTAATAATAGTGATAGTAATACTAATGATGATACCAACAGCAACAATAATAATAACAATAATGATAATGATAATAACAATGATCATAATGATTACAACAATGATGATGATAATAAGGATGATAATTCTAATGATAATAATAGTAATGATAAAAATGACAGTGATAGTAACATGAATATAGATAATAATGATGATAGAAATGACATTCATAATAACATTTATGCTACAACTAATAAAAATAAAAGTGTTAATAGTAGTAACAACGATAATATTAATGATAATTATATATGATAGTAATGAAAATGATAGTAGTAATATAACTGGTAGTGATAACGGTGATGACACTACAATTAATACTAATAACAATAATGAAATTCATATTTTTTCCACATGCCACAACTATATAAATTAAATCTAATACGATAATAAACAGCTAATACTTGAAAAACAATAAAATAAAAAAAACATACAAAATAAAAGAGATTGCATTATTTTCATATTTATAAGACCACCTATGAATGTGCATATTGCAAGTTATGCAACAAGGCGACGTTGCAGGAATATTGGTCAGTGAACTAATGCATTCGAAGCAAGAGAGCAATATCGGCAACATGGTATGATAAGCTAATAGCTAATATGCTAATTATCTCCACCTAATTATCTTAAACTGAATGACCGATGAAGGAGTTCCCCTTGAAGGGGTACTTAAGAAAGGAAATGTAAAAATATAATTCCGAAATTAGTATGATGGATGTGTTAATGAGTTGGATCTATGTGAGGCATTTCATTTAATAAAGAGACCGACACCTTTGTTGATCAATTTGCATGGTGGAAATTTCCACAGGACCAGTTTTTTTTTTTTTTTTTTTTTTTTTATCATTGTAACTTTATTATACTGAGTTTGATGGGGCCTGTAACTTTTATGAGATAAATGGCCTATTTTCTTTCATTGCAGGATATGATTGGTATTTGCAGTGCACGATTTTCACGCATTTTGGTTATCATTTTGACTGAAACTGATGCCATTAAATTAGTCCCAAAAGATTTTGTGGTATCGACTATTTAGAAAAAATATATATATATTTAGAAAAAAAAAAAAAAAAAAAAAAAAAAAAAAATATATATATATATATATATATATATATATATATATATATATATATATATATATATATATATGTATGTATCTATATGCATTTTCCAAGTAAACTCCATGTAAAATACGTCTATGATGGAGTCCATTCTAAGGGAATCTACTCGCAATGCCCTATCACGTAGCTTACACTGATGCCTTTTGAACATTGCTGCCACTTATAAAGCCTCTTCCGGGCGCCGCCATGCCACGCTTAAATGTGTCTACGACTTCCTTGCTCTAGCGATTTCGAATGATTTTTAAAGAAACAAAATGGCCGCGCTATGTCGTCACGAGCTACCAATCTCACACGGACTAATGGAACGGCTATAGGTGACGTCAATACCACCCATGCAAGCGCAGAGTGTCGTTTTTAAGCTTCGAGTTTACGAAGCATATCGTCGCATACCTCACTGTTATATTAGATTTATCGTGACGAAATATTCTATAAAGAGACAGATGCTATAACTAGCAATCGCTCTACTCGCCATGATCAATTCAGATAGTTACCCGATGCCCTTACTACCGTTCGCTCTATACTCGTCATAATCTATTTAATTTGAGTAATTTCCCACTTTTTTATTTCCCGACGCTTAGGATACGAGGAGTTTCCTTATCGTCTCGAGGAAAGGAGTGGCTCTCCGCCTGGGAGTCTTCTGCATCGGAAAGGAAACCTAAACGGTTCTTCTCAAAGGCCTGGTCTTCATTTTCTTGTTCAGTATATGAAAAAAAACAAGAGATTACGACACAAAATCGCTCCTGAAATCGCGTATGATAAGCTATAGGAACTCTAACCCTGATTCGAAAAAAGTTCTCCTTGTATTTTCACGAACAAGCGCATTAGATACAGCAAAGTCCCGGGAAAGCTTTCAAATTGAAGTCTCACTAAAGATGCTTCATTTTAAACCAAGTAAAATGAAGGACAAAGATGAATAGATATTCGTCCTCTGACTATGCTCACATTGCAATTAGTCGGAGGATGATTTAGGTGTTGTTCATAATGGCTTCATATGTAAAATCTCTCTCGGCGCCGCGCTGTCTACCGATCGGGTGTTAATTGGCTACGGTATGTGTGACGTCATGAACGCTCCTGTACGGAAAGTGAATGACGTCAAGATTCAAGTCATTCAGGACGAAACGAAGAGAAATGCGTAAATTATACTAATAATATATGTTCCGCGAGATGATCAGAAAAACACGATATTTTTCTTAAGAACGGACATTAATTAAAAAAAGAAAAAAAAGAAAAGAAAAAAAAAAAGAAAAAATGTAGAGCAGGTCTAGTCATGCGGACTAAATCAAAGCCACTCACACAACAACGTGAATACCTATATACCAATACCAAGTTATCATACACCAGCAAAGAGCGGTTTAGCACTATCTCGTCCCCAATATTCACGGCACCAATACTCGAAACTCACGTCGGAAACCCTTGGCGTCGAGGCTTCCAGGTAATAACGAAGTTAATGACGTTTTTTTTTTTTTTTTTTTTTTACCTCGAGTACACGTGGTCACTGCAGCTGGGCACTTGGAAATGGCTATCAAAATATTCTTAGAAATTAAGGAAATTCTTATGTTGAATTGCATTAAACTGCTTGTCAACTATATTTTATTAATTTTTATTCAAAGACAATGATCCTAGTAAAAATAATTATGCCTTTATATAACTATGAAGGTTCGTATACTCTTTTTGTGATGTATAATGGCCTTGTACCTGTGTCATATATATAATACAGTATATATATATATATATATATATATATATATATATATATATATATATATATATATATATATATATATTATATATATATATATATATATTAAATATATATATATATATATATATATATATATATATATATATATATATGTGTGTGTGTGTGTGTGTATGTGTGTGTATGTGTGTGTGTGTGTGAGAAAGATGGCAGAATGCAATAATGCATTTAATATAGAAAAACAAATTTTACCTCCCTGACCGAGACTTGAACCCCGGGTCATCAGAGTGACAGACCCAGCACTAACCCAATAGACCATGTGACCCACAAAAAGAATTGTCTAACCAGATAGATGCCTTACAGCCATCATGGAAATTACTATGTGCTCTTAGCAGAGCAGTGATAGCAAGGTTTTTCAGACAATTCCCGTGAGCACTCGGCAACAATGAATTAGAAATTCAAGTCACAAATCAGGTTACTGAGGTTATATCTATGTGAGAATGATGGTAAAATACAGTAACGCATTTAATATTGAAATACAAATTTTACCTCCCTGACCGAGACTCGAACCCTGGGTCGTCAGAGTGACAGATCCGGCACTAACCCAATAGACCAGGTGACCCACTAAAAGAATTGTCTAACCAGATGCCTTACAACCATCATGGAAATTACCTGTGTACTCATAGCACATGTGCTGTGGCTATCCATGTCATTATTCCAGCTGTTATTCTTTTACGGTTGTTGAGACCTTTGGTAAGAAAGGAGCAGAAGCCGCACATATCAGCTGGAAGGGCCGCCCGTATGCAGCTCCAGAGCCACACGTTACCAACCGCTGGTCTCGAACAATACGTATTAAAGTGAAAAATAAAACATTTATATGATGCCTCTTTTCTTCTCTGTGATTCCATTTCGGTGACGTACGAATGATTGATTGTATATTGTTATTATATATATATATATATATATATATATATATATATATTTATATATATATATATACATACACACACACACACACACATACACACACACACACACACACACACATATATATATATATATATATAAATATATATATATATATATATATATATATATATATATATATATATATATATATATATACATATACACACACACACACACACATATATGTATATATATATATATATATATATATATATATATATATATATATATATGTAATCCTAGCAGGAAAAGGGTTAATATTTTCTTCACGAGCGGCAAAAAAGTAATAGTATGCATCTGATTAGACGTATAATACCCTGTTACTGGGTGTCTTTATGCCTCTTCAGGCCCCCTTATGCCGCGCCTAAAACTCTGTGACTTCCGGTCCGTGGCGATCTCGTGTGAAGTCATAGGAAACATTAATTGTGCGATGACGTCATATGTAAACAAACGCCTCAGCTGAGTCGCTCGGAAGTTTACCACACTCTTTGTTGTTGCTCTTATTTTTGTCAATAAACTTTCTTAAACCTCAAATCACTAGCAACTTCTTCAAATCATCAACAATACTGTACTGTGATTTCTTGTTTTTGCTTTGTTTATCTTCGCTACATAATTCACAATACTTTTACTCGAAAAACGAAATAGGTAATTAGAATAAGAATCACTTCTACCTACCATGTGATCAACACACGCCATCAGCGATTTTGCTACTCTATAGTATTCACATTCAAGCTCTTACAACCTCCAAGGCTACTGCTGTTATGAATAACGGTGATTACAATCATAACGGTTTTTCTAATTCAAATCCCTTTAAATTTAAAGCGATACAGAAAACGTGAAGGTACAGTTTCCGTTTCAACCAAAGGAAATGGGTGACCTTTCCTATAGGTACTCCGGTAGGAAATTAATAGTAGTTTCCTCTTTGGGAACACATTTTTTCTTTCTGTTGTGGTATCATTTTCCTGTTTATTCGTTTATTTATTTACCTATTTAGAAAGATAGATTTGTGATATGAATCTTGAAGTTCCGTGCTAATAAGCGACGCGAGTGCTTCTTCAATGGGGAAAAAATCGACAAAGTTCCGAAAAAGCTTTAGGATTATCGTTACCAGAGTTGCTTTATACTTAGGAAAGAAAAATCAAG
>BOPN01004578.1:80000-82500 GCA_017312705.2 Penaeus japonicus
CTCAGGAAACCTTCGTCAACTGCGCCGACGTCAGCATCCATCCCAAGAACTTCCATCCCGGTTCAAGAGTCAACCCGAAATTACCTGAAACCATGGAAACGCCCATCCTAGCCTTGAGGGCATTTTTTTTTTAATTAGAAGAGGGACAGTGATATAGGCAAACCCCCACCCCTCCTCCTCTCTCTCTCTTAGTATTTTCTATTGTATTATTATTATTTTTATAAAAAGACCGGTAGGGACCTATGTATTTAAACCATTATTACTGAAATAAACTTCCGTGTGATACTTATACTAATGTTTTTTTTAGCAATACATTATCCAGTCTGAGGGGATATGAAAAAAAGGTAAAAAAAAAAAAAAAAAAAAAAAAAAAAAAAAAAAAATAGATGACACAGAAGAAAAAAGAGTTGAGATTCATCTGTCCTTAAATCGGTTATCTTAAACACTTAAACGTTTTTTATATGTCTTACTATCATTACATGATGTAAATATGGTTGTCAATAGTAAATAGAAGCACCAAGCTTTCATGCTTTCAGTACGGAAAAGGGCACACATATACAAGCACATGATAATTTGGCTGGAAATCATATGCACATATAATTTCAGCCGACAATATATATACTAATTCTATCACAGCTGCATTTACATCGTTGACTAAATTCGTATATTTATGTGCATTATGTTTCATTCTGTTGTGGAAACGAAAATTGGAATGATAAAACACCACCTATTAATTTGGTATGTGAAATTATCTAAATGTATTCGTTAGTATATATATTTCAGGGTAGAATGAACGAAAGGAAATGATAAAGAGAATCTAAATAAGGGAAAATAAGAGAAAAAAATGAGATTATAATGAGAAATAGATGTTCCCTTGAAATATTGAATGTTTTTAACAGTGAAATTTGGCTACGATTTCATTTCACTTATTTCTGTGAAGTTACTCTCTCGGTTTTCCTCTTTTTCATTCTCTCTCTCTCAGTTTTTATGTAAGCCATTGATATTCCTTCCTGCTTTCTTGTGTTTTCTTTCGCCTTCAACTGCACCTGGTTCCTGGCTGTAACTACGTTTTGCTAGCCGGAAACACTGGGACAGAGAAGGGGACCCAAGTTGGACTGTGCCAACACTGAAACGGGCCATAGAACTACAAGGGCAACAGAGGGAGACTCAGGAATGGAGAGTAGGAAGACAGGCAGTGATCAGACCAGAGCAACGGATCACACAGCTCTGACCACACACACACACTCACACGCACACACATACATGTATGTGTCTATTAACCTATCTATGTATGTATATGTATACATATAGCACACATACACACACACACACACACACACACACACACACACACACACACACACACATATATATATATATATATATATATATATATATATATATATATATATATATATATATATATATATATGCATATAACATTCATACATGTATGTCTATTAACCTATCTATCTATCTATCTATCTATCTATCTATCTATCTATCTATATATATATATATATATATATATATATATATATATATATATATATATATATATATATATACGCATATCGTATATAATTGTGTATTCAGTTTATATCCATATTTTGTTTCTACGCGAGTGCTAGAGGATAAATATACTACAGCAAATGAGATAATGAATAGCTACGAAGGTTTCCACATAATGATTTCCTAATTTCGAAGAACATTTTGATGACCATTTCAGTTGAACACAGCCGTGGCCGCCCATCTTCTTCAGGTGAAAGAACAAGGGTACGGTTTCTGATGCAAGATTCGGGATTTGAGAATGAAATATTCGGTTTATTGGTTACCTTATTATGATTTTTTTATGAAAGAGATACAAAAAATAGGAGTATCTAGTCTATGAAACATATATCATATTCAAGTTATATTTCTCTTTCATATTGCCACATCATGACCAAAACTATGACGTCAAATACCTTTCCATAGGATCTCTCGTGACGTCACCCAAACCGTAAACAATTAGCACGTGGTTGGCAGACAGTATGGCACCGAGAGAATTTTTTTTTTTCAACTGTATCGCCACATCCGAATCCACACGAAATTTACTATTTACTATTTATTATTAACATCGTTATTGCTATCACTGTTATTATGATTTTACCATTATTATTGTTATCATTATCATTATCAGTATTATCATTATTATTATTATTATCATAATTATTATCATCATTATTACTATCATTATCATTATTATTTTCATCATTATCATTATAATTATCGTTTATTATTAAATGTATTTCCTTCATTTCTATTCGTATGTTTACATTGCGTCTCCAGAGGCACCGTTTTTCTGTTAATTTTGAGGAAACAAAAAAAAAAAAAAAAAAATCTCTTTACAGACTCCAGGTTGCCAATCCCTATTCTAGACCAACGTGTAGTAATGGGCGTTTAAAGTTAGTTTCCCATTGATGCCAATATATACATGTTTTATAATAAGAATATGAATATG
>BOPN01004578.1:87500-105000 GCA_017312705.2 Penaeus japonicus
AATGTACTAAAGCAACATCATGAACATATGTAGTACAGCACTTTGGTGAATAAAGGTTTTTTATTAGAAACATAAACTCACTGTATTGCTACACCAGCGGGTCTTTGTCTCTGTGTAACCATGTGTCAACATAACAAACATGCAGAGTCTAAACCGCGACTCCTGTGGTGAAGACCTCGCCAGTGCCCCTTGTTACCTGAAATACTTTGTGTTGGCCCATTGCACTGTTATAAGCCTGTACTGTGTAATGTACGCTGGTTCCCTTGTATCGTTCCCATAGAATAGTGTACTTGTGAAGAACTAGTGTTAATAAAGGAAAGACGTGTTATTGGGTGCTCTTCCGTGCCCTGCCTGGCCTCATGGTGTTTCCGCTCGTGGTGTCCTGGGACGTTGTGGTGTTAGGTGCCTCTTGGAGCTGTTCTGGGTTCATGACCCTGTGGTTAAGCACGCCGCTTGCCTAGCTCAGTTCGGGGTTTGGTGCGCAGAAAGCGGCGGCCGGTGTAATAGTATTATACAATGAATGAAGACTGTCCTCCAGTATTGCACGGCTCTTCATGACGCTTGGATGCATACTAAAATACTCCATAGCGAAAGATATCGAACTGTTTTAGAAATATAAGATACTTTATCGAGTGTGAGCGCAACTGAAAGTGACACCTGAAGGGCAAGAACACCTCATCGTTTCGTCTCAAGGGAAAGAGGGCCTTTCCAGCAAACGATCGTTCTTCAAATCCATGCAAACAGAGAGGAAAAATATTCATATTTTCTCTCACTGTGTTAATATATGCATGTGTGTTGTGAATTGGAAGAAATCCGCATGGAATCTGAACAAAATCTCTAAAAATATCTTTATGCTTTCAAGAATCAGCATTCCCAAATAGTTACACAACTGACAGACATGGGCTCTTTTTTGCTTGGTTTAGGGAGACCAAAAGAAAATCATATATATGAGATTAAAGAAAACGGAATTTCCCTTTTTCTCGGTGACTATTCTTTCCTCTCTCTGTCTTTCCTCTGGCACGCTTTTCAGTGGAATCAAAAGTACACTGTATAGCAAGGACTGACATATACTCACTGACTGGCTAACCCACTGACTTGATGACTACAGGGAACTATTCTTTCAAGAACTAAATTAATGTATTTACATGTAGTTATTCAAGTGGTATATCTTTGAATGTAGAATTATTCCGGCGATTATGTCGTAATTTGTTGTGTGTGGCTTATGTTGTGCCTTTTTTTTGGCATACGAAAATAGTAATTTAAGTGGACCTTTGTAGCAAGTCATAATTCCGAGAGCAAAGAGAATATATAAGATGTAAACAGTCCACTGTAAATGCTTTTTTTTCACTCAGCTTGGAAGACAGATATACTTAGATAGGTAGATAGACAGACAGAGTTAGAGAGAGAGAGAGAGAGAGAGAGAGAGAGAGAGAGAGAGAGAGAGAGAGAGAGAGAGAGAGAGAGAGAGAGAGGACAGAATTAAATGAAAAAGAGAAAGAGTGTAACTTTAAAACTCCACCCCATCTGGTTGGCTGAGAACCCTCCTGCAAACCTTTGCACCTGTGAAGGGCTATAGGCCTCTCTCCTTTTCTCCTCCAGTGTGCTCACTCACCCAGATGCTTGTATGCCAGGCCTCACTCGCCATTTTCTCTCCCTAAAGTCCTCCCCTATCCTCCCCTTTATTTGGGCGAAAGATAGACGTATCGAAAAAAATTAATCATTTTGAGGCGCTTCTCCAATTCTCCTCGATAGGGCTATCCAGGCTCCCAGCCTGATCCACGAACGCCGGGGCGTCAGAATACGTGATTTTGTGGGTACAGTAAGCCCTTTCTTGACCTTAAACCCAGTTACAGCGCCGCAGAAAGGGCTTTCCATGACGCCTGACAACCGATCCTGGAGGGTATCCGGTTTCGCCCGGGCCTCCAGGTCGCCTGCCGGCCTCCATTTCGCTCCGCGTTAACGGGTTCTTTCTTTTTACTTTTACCGATTTTCTCATAAAAACACACCATTTAAAGTAATAAAAACATACTTTACACAAGATCAAAGCGTAGAGTAAAAAAACGTCCAGATAAAACGACGTCTAAAAATTGAAAAAATGGTTCGCTTGTAGTCTAACTCTGTAATTAAAGAATCACAACAGCTTTGTAACTGTAATTTCGATCGTAGGTTTTAGATTGTTTTTATTATAGTAAGCTGACGCTATAATCGTAGTTATCATTTGTCTTACAAGGTGATACGTATACGAGTTTTATGTTACATTGATCTATTGTTTTGTTTTTCATTTATTTGTTTTTGCTATTATCATTATTATTATTATGCTTATCATATTATCATTGTTCTTATTTTTATCATCATATTTATAATAGCCAATATCTATCAATATATTATAACCATTATCATAATCATCATCTTATTTCAACTGATCTAATTACTGAAATACTTTTCCTTCTTTCTGCGAGGTTTCCACCGATGTCCATCGGCCCCGCCACGCACAGATTTTCATATTTCGCCATACAAATCTAAATTCCTCTAATGTTTGAGTAAATTTGAAACACAAACTTCATCAGAGATGAGATGTTATATGTGAAAAATTACAAGATCACGATCCATGGAGCAGTATAAATACCGAATGGGGATGGCACGGTTTCGTAGGAATAATTGCGTAATGACTATTAATTCACCAGCCAGATACTGTGTCTGCATGGTTGTGAGCAAGTCTTCATCCATTATTTGAAGTATTGTTAAGAATGCTCATTTAACCCTGCCTATAAAGTACTCATGTTAATTAATACAAAAGAAATAGAAATTTGCATTCATAACTAGGTCACATATACTGATATTCTAAAATACTCATATATAGATAACTACTCTTGCTATATTCTTCTCATAATCAGTTTGATATAAGTACTGTCAAACAGCTAAATGCAACTCTGCCCTATTCTACCGTAAAATTGTCTTTTCTCTCAACAACGTTACATACCAAACGTAAAACACTGAATTACGAAGAAGGAGAAGGAAAGAAATAACTATGAATTGTATTTTATTATACTTCAACATCACAACATAACACTTTACCAGTAATTATAAACATTTTCTATGAAGAAAATCCAACAATGAATAATACCATCAAAATACTAGCACACAAATTATTTTACCACACACGCGAGTATTCTAGATGATAATATAATTGCACTTGCACGTTAGTTTAAACTTTTAGTCAGTCGATAATCAGCACGTTTCCACAGTCATATAACTTGATATTATTGTTATCTTTTTTGCAGACAAATAATTGATTTTGAACATTTTTTGAATCAAAACAGAAAATCTTAACGTGGTAACGATATTTCGCATTCTCTGACCATGTTGCACCTGCGTTCAATATAGCTTTCACTGGAACAAACACCTATGATCAAGACATTTGATCAAATATCATCTGGTACATACAATTTTCTGAATCCAGCTGATCTACAAGCATCCATATGGAGTAACGAGACGTTAGTATTTAATAGTCGCTTTAACATTAAGCTACATAAAAGAAACAAGACGCCTATAACATCATTTATTCACAGTTTTTTGGCACTTCTTTACTTAACAGTTGTCTCTTATGGCAAATAGTCAATGCAAATGCCCAATTATTTTCCAATGGCAGTGATACTAATGAAACAAACAAACAAAACAAACAAACAAACAAAGTTCCGTCAAATAAATCTTCAAACAACATTAATAAAATAATCACTTCTTCGATACAAGTATATTAACATAACAAAAATAAAATTTGCTTGCCCATGGCAAGAATCATTTCTTTAATAAAAATACATACCCGGGCAAACGGTAATAAGTATTTCAATACAATAATTTTTTATTCACAGCTCATCATATCAATATTCTAGTCACATCATACTCTATACTCAGTATGATGCGCAGGCACAAAAAACGCAGAATACACTAAGAGGTATTTTTTCAGACGATTGCTATTTATTTCAGTTTGTTCATATTGGAAAGAAAGAAAGAAAGAAAGAAGAAAAGAAAGAAAGAAAGAAAGTAGAAAAGAAAGAAGTCTATAAATAAATATCTAGCTTGCATAAAACTTTAAATCGCTGATTTCTTATTATTAATTATAATGTTATGGTTACATTTATTAATCCTCCAGTTCTTGTTTATATTATATATATATATATATATATATTATATATATATATATATATATATATATATATATTATATATATATATATATATATATATATATATATATTATTATTATTATTATTATTATTATTATATATATATATATATATATATATATATATATATATTATTATTATTATTATTATATTATTATTATATTATTATTATTATTATTATTATTATATATACATATATTATTATTATTATTATTATATATATATATATTATTATTATTATTATATATTATTATTATTATTATTATTATTATATTATTATTATTATTATTATTATTATTATTATTATTATTATTATTATTATTATTATTATTATATATATTATTATTATTATTATTATTATTTATTATTATTATTAATATTATTATTATTATTATTATTATTATTATTATTATTATTAAGATATTATTATATTATTATTATATTATTATTATTATTATTATATTATATATTATTATTATTATTATATTATATTATTATTATTATTATTATATTATTATATTATTATATTATTATATATTATTATTATTATTATATATATATATATATATATATATATATATATTATTATTATTATTATTATTATTATATTATTATTATTATTATTATTATTATTATTATTATTATTATTATTATTATTATTATTATTATTATTATTATATATATATATATATATTATTATTATTAATATTATTATTATTATTATTATTAATATTATTATTATTATTATTATTATTATTATTATTATTATTATTATTATTATTATTATTATTATTATTAATATTATATATATATATATATTATTATTATTATTATTATTATATATATATATATATATATATATATATATATTATTATTATTATTATTATTATTATTATTATTATATATATATATATATATATATATATATATATATATATATATATATATATATATATATATATATATATATATATAACTTGTAACTGAAACTGAGAAGGATTAGTAAATGTAGCCATAGCATTGACATAATTGAAACAATAGGGATCAGCGGGTTTATTTCATTAAAAGTTTTTATGCAAGCTAGGTAACATTTTATAGACTTTTTTTTTTTTTTTTTTTTTTTTTCTTTCTTTCTTTCTTTCTTTCTTTCTTTCTTTCTTTCTTTCTTTCTTTCTTTCCAATATGAACAAATGAAATAAATATTGTACAATCGTCTGAAACAAAAATACCTCTTAGTGTATCTCATATTCTCGTTTTTTGTACCTGCAGAGTGTTTTATCATACTGAACATAAGGGGCATGATATTGACTAAGGATGTATATAATATTGATACTGATGAGCTTTTGTGAGGCATAAAAGGTATTGTGATTGAAATACTTATTGCACCTTTTTTTTGCCCAGGTTTCATTGGTATGTATTTTTATTAAGAAAATGATTCTTGCCATAGATCAGGTTACTTCTCGAGGGACAGAGCAAAATTTTTATTTGTTATGTTAATATACTTGTATCGAAGAAGTAGTTATTTTATTAATGTTGTTTGAAGATTTGCATGTGAACGTTTGATGGAACTTTGTTTGTTTGTTTGTTTGTTTGTTTGTTTCATTAGGTATCACTGCCATTGGAAAATATAATTGTGACATTTGCATTGACTATTTGCCATAAAGACTAACTGTTAAGGTAAAGAAGTGCCAAAAACTGTGAATAAATGATGTTATAGGTGCTTGATTTCTTTTTATGTAGGCTTAATGTTAAAGCATTTATTATACTAACTTTTAGTCTCCCGTTACTCCATGGATGCTACCAGATCACCTGACTGTTGCCTTTGGATTCAGGAATTAATATGTACCAGATGTCTTGATCAAATGTCTTGATCATCATAGGTGTTTGATATTGCCAGTGGAAATATATTGAACACTTTCGAATATGGGTGCTGTATGTTGTATGGTCAGGAATACTTGAGTATCGTTACCACATTCAGATTTTTCTGTTTTAGGTTCTAGCGTATGAAATGTTCCAAAATCAGATTCGTGTCTACAAAGGAATCACCTGAGAAAAAAGATGTAATGTCAAGTTATATGATGTATGACATTCTTGATTATCATTTGACTAAAGAGTTTAAACTAACGTGCAAGTTGTAATTATGTGCCTCATCTAGAATACTCATATCACGTGTGTGGTGTATAAATATCTTGTGCTGTTGTTTGTGGAAGATGTGCCAATTCATTGTTGGATTTTCTTCCTTCATAGAAAAATGTTTACTTCAATTACTGGTAAGTGTTATGTTGTGATGTTTAATTATAATAAAATCTAATTCATAGTTGGTATTTCCTTCTCCTTCTTCTGAGTAATTCAGTATTTTACACCATTTGAAAACCATGTAACATTGAATTGGGAAGAAAAGGACAATTTTGCAGTAGAATAGAACAGAGTTGCATTTAACTGTTTGACAGTACTTTATATCAAACTGATTATGAGAGAATATGTAAGAGTAGTTATCTATATAATTATTTTAAGAATATCAGTATATGTGACCTAGTTATGGTCACAAGTTTTTTTCCCTATTTCTTTGTATTAATTAACATGAACACTTTATAGGCAGGGTTAAATGAGGGCATTCAAAGCCCAACAATTTAATACTTCCAAAATAAACCAAAGAACGTAGGATGGCCTACGTGGGGCTTATGCAACCATGCAACACAATTATGCAACTGTTTTCATGTGGAATTAATAGTCATTGCAAATTATTTGTTTCCGATGGCTTCCTACAGAATACCGTGCATCCCCATTCAGTTTCTTTATACTTTCGCTCCATGGATGTGATCTTGTAATTTTTCACATACTCAACATCTCATCTCTGAGAAAGTTTGTGTTTCAAAATTTAAAATGCAATCTCAGAACATTAGGGAATTTAGATTAAAGGTATGTAAATCTGTGCATTGTAAGTATGGGCCGATTAAGTCCATCAGTGGAAACCTCACCAGAAAAACGTCGAAGGGAAAGCATTTCAGAATAGATCAATTGAAATAAAAGATGATGATTATGATAATGGTTATAATATATTGATAAAGATGTTAATAATTATAAATATGATGATAAAAATAAGAACAATGATAATATGATAAGCATAATAATAATAATGATAATAGCAAAAATAAATAAATGAAAAATATAAAACAATAGATCAATGTAACATAAAACTCGTATATAGCACATCACTTTAGCCAAGACAAATCAAATAACCTGATTATAGCGTCCGAAAACGCTGCACTAAAAGCAATCTAAAGAAAAACCTACGTCGAAGTCATTACAGTTACAAAGCTTATTGTGATTTAAGAAGCAATTGCAGAGTTAGTTTTCAAAGGAACCATCACAGATTGATCGCAGTTTTTATTCGGACGCTTTTACTTACGCTTTGATCTTGTAGCAAAACAATTTATGTTTCTTACAGCAGATGGCTTAACAGAATGGTGTGCTAGAACGTATCTTTGTGTAAGGGAAAATCAGTAAAAGAAGTAAAAAGCTAAGAGACCCGTTGGCTTAAGCGGAGCGGAAATGGAGACCGAGCGAAATGAGAGGCGACAGGAGACCGCCATCTTTAGCAGGGCCTGGGTGTGGAGGGCGGTCAGACCTGCGATGCCCAGGACGTCGGTTGTCAGGCGTAAAACTAAGATGGGAAAGCCCTCTGCGGCAGAAGGCACTGCCGCGACCAGCTTGGAGTTTAGGTCCAGAAAGGCACCTGTGGCCTAAAAATCCTGCAAGTACCGACGCCCGAGCTTTGAGACAGTGGTCCCTGGGGCTTAAAAGTTCGTGGATCAGGCTGGGGAGCCCGCAGGCCTCTGGATAGCAAGTTAATCGAGGGAGGAGCTGGTGGAAGGAAGCACTTATAAAATGATTCACAATTTATTTTTTCGATACATTTTCAATCTATCTTTCATCGCCTAAGATGGGACGAAGGGGAGGATAAGGAGAGGAGGAAGAGGACTTTTAGAGGAAGAGAAATATCCGAGAGTGAACCTGGCATACAGGAAAATGAGTTACGTTGATAGTTTTAAGAGCAATCTGAAGGGAGTGAGTGCTGGAAGGAGGAGGGAGTGGGGGTGGAGAGGCCTATAGCCCTTCACAGGTGCAAGGTTTGTGCAAGGAGGGTTCTCAGCCAACCAGATGGGGTGGAGTTTTAAAGTTACACTCTTTCTCTTTTTCAATTTAATTCTGACTCACTCTCTCTCTCTCTCTCTCTCTCTCTCTCTCTCTCTCTCTCTCTCTCTCTCTCTCTCTCTCTCTCTCTCTCTCTCTCTAACTCTGTCTGTCTATCTACCTATCTAAGTATATCTGTCTTCCAAGCTGAGTGAAAAAAAAGCATTTACAGTGGACTGTTTACATCTTATATATTCTCTTTGCTCTCGGAATTATGACTTGCTACAAAGGTCCACTTAAATTACTATTTTCGTATGCCAAAAAAAAGGCACAACATAAGCCACACACAACAAATTACGACATAATCGCCGGAATAATTCTACATTCAAAGATATACCACTTGAATAACTACATGTAAATACATTAATTTAGTTCTTGAAAGAATAGTTCCATAATACAGTCATCAAGTCAGTGGGTTAGCCAGTCAGTGAGTATATGTCAGTCCTTGCTATACAGTGTACTTTTGATTCCACTGAAAAGCGTTGCCAGGAGAGTTAATAGAGAGAGGAAAAGAATAGTCATCGAAAAAGTGGAAATTCGTTTTCTTTAATCTCATATATATGATTTTCTTTTGGTCTCCCTAAACCAAGCAAAAAAGAGCCCATGTCTGTCAGTTGTGTAACTATTTGGGAATGCTGATTCTTGAAAGCATAAAGATATTTTTAGAGATTTTTGTTCAGATTCCATGCGGATTTCTTCCAATTCACAACACACATGCATATATTAACACAGTGAGAGAAAATATGAATATTTTTCCTCTCTGTTTGCATGGATTTGAAGAACGATCGTTTGCTGGAAAGGCCCTCTTTCCCTTGAGACGAAACGATGAGGTGTTCTCGTCTTCAGGTGCCACTGCTGTGTCACACTGATAAAGGTATCTGGATATATTTCTGAAATAGTCTGATATTTGCTATGGAGTATTTAGTATGCATCCAAGCGTCATGAAGAGTCGTGCAATACTGGAGGACAGTTCTCATTCGTATAATACTATTACACCTGCCGCCGCTTTGCGCACCAACCCCAGGCAGGCTAGGCAAGCGGCGTGCTTAACCACAGGGTCATGAACCCAGAACAGCTCCAAGAGGCACCTAACACCACAACGTCCCAGGACACCACGAGCGGAAACACCATGAGGCCAGGCAGGGCACGAAGGAAACACCCAATAACACGTCTTTCCTTTATTAACACTAGTTCTTCACAAGTACACTATTCTATGGGAACGATACAAGGGGAATTCAGCACATTACATTACACAGTACAGGCTGAGAACAGTGCAATGGGCCAAATAACGAAAAGTATTTCTAGTAATAAGCGGGTACTGGCGAGGTTCACCACAGGAGTCGCAGCTTGGAGCTCTGTGTAATTATGTTGACACATGGTTACACAGAGACAAAGACCCGCTGGTGTAGCAATACAGTGAGTTTATGTTTCTAATAAAAAACCTTTATTCGCAAAAAAGTGCTATGTACTACATATGTTCATGATGTTGCTTTAGTACATTTTGAAATATCGTAAGTCGAAATTAACAGAGTGCATATAATACACATATAAATAAATATTGATGAATGAATGTTAACGCCATCACAGCTATGACGGGCGTTTCCATGGTTTCCAGAAGCCAAATTTCGGGTTGACTCTTGAACCGGGATGGAAGTTCTTGGGATGGATGCTGACGTCGGCGCAGTTGACGAAGGTTTCCTGAGGACCACAACCTATCCTTTCGCCTCCGTCAGGACACGTGCCCCAGCTGTTGCCTTGGGTGTGAGGGAACCGAGTGAGGGAGTGAGAATGTCACACCTTGTTTGCAGGAATTGTTATTTCATACTGGCCGTTTTGAGGTATTTAGTGAACCAAAAGGAGAGGGATGACAGATCCACTTACCGACTGTCCACTTCCACTGGAGGACGCAGTGGCTGCACGAGACGCCCCTCGGCAGCTGCACGTGGACGGTGTGGTCGCCAAGGACGAGGCCAAGGGCGTAGCGGGAACCGCTGTCCGCCATGTCGAGGAGATGCTTGTCCAGACACCGCTGAGAGCCTCGCCTTCGGGCTTTGCTGTTGCTGCACAGCCGGAACTCGTACCAACCCTGAAACGCCGACGAAATATGACATCAATTTTGGAATCTATGTATGAAGTATGGAATAAAAGTACAGAGAAATTAACTACTTAGAATATGGGAGGAGGAGGAGATATATATGTGTGGCTTCAGGGGAAATATAAACGAGCCATCAAATAGAGACCTTGTGGTTTGCCGAGAGGCGTATGGTGACGGGGATGACCTGTTTCAGTGTAGTTGGCGGTGATGACGCCGCGACCAAAGGGTCTTCGCTCATGAGGTCAGGTTCGCCAGCGCCCAGTCGTCCCCGCACACGCCGCAGCGACCGCCGTTCATCCAGTGTTGCAACTGGCAGAAATAGCTCGGCAATAACTGATAGGAACGAATAAATAACTAAGAGTAAGGATTAGCAACACGAGGATGGCATTAGGGATTATGGATAACGCGTTAACGGCCTCTTGCACTCACGCCCGTCCGCCGCAGAAGAGCTTCGGCTGTCGTTGTAATCGGCGGCGACGTCGGTTTAAACCTCCAGGCGGAGTTACGGGCGGCGGGCAACGACATGTACCCGTGGGCGTGAACGACACCCACAACCACCCAGGACACCAACACATACTAGGGAAATCAACATGAAAAAAATGAAACTCACAGCTGCAAAAGGGCAAACCTAACAGCTCATAGAGCGTAGTTCGCCTCGTCTTTTTCTCACTTGAAGCACCACCGTAAATACCTTTGCGAGCGAGTTCATGTTGAGGAAAGTTTGTTCATAATGCCTTCGCTGTTTCCGCTTTTCCGGGGTTGTCGGTACCGATGCCCCTCACGATACCGCCGCTTATATGCCACTTCGGCCAACGGTGCACTGTGCCCGAATTAGTGAGTTCTCAACCTGACCATCTTGGGCGAAGGGAAAGGGTGGGTGTGTTGCATGCTGATGTCGGTGTACGGATTCTACGGCGATTCTTCAAGTGTTTGGAAACGAATACTTGCTATTTGTGTTGTACGCTCACAGTCCCGTTGAAGGGCAGTGTGGGTGACGGGGTATATCAATAGGAAACATTGCTTATTTTTCTCTCGCTTTCCATATAATCTCCATGGGAGAGAATAATAATGCTAAAAAATAACAACTAAAAACCATTATTGAACCCATTATAAAAATCTTATTCAATGTGATAATCATGCAATATATTTTCAGAGAATCTTATTATTTGTACAATTATACATCCTCTACCGTTTAATTATCATCCGATATAGTTCGATTAAAGAAAAAAATATGATTGGGAATTCATCTTCAAAAATTAAACTCATTCTTGCTAATCCCGCAAAATCCTACAAATTATGGAAACTCACAGGGTGCCTGCGATCCGATGTTCGATTTGTTAATAATAAATCGTCTATCATAAAAGATCCTAATTTTTTAGGATATTTGATTAAAAAAAATTAATTGTTTGATAGTAAATATGATTATTAAGCCGAGGTTCCACTAGTCTTGCTTGATGTAGAAGATTCAAGTCAGGGACTGTCGGCCTCTTATCCAGGCCGAAGTAAGGCAGCCAGACAAAAGGTGATCATTGTGCGTATCCTCCTATCCACTTCTCGGGCAATGAAAATCTTTAGTCTATGATCGTCTTAATTTGGTAAATCTATCTGATGGATAATGTTTGATCCCAACAACGATCTCTGGTTCGATTGGAAGACATAACGACGAGACTTAATGACAAGACGCATTTTGATTTTCTCTTTGCCAATACTATGCATTTCGTTTATGTCGTTGTCGATGTGATAGATCTGTTTCATGGCAATACCTTACTGAGTAACATTACGTGATGTATCAATCTACTTATGCCTTCCATTTTGTCGTCATCTGGAAGGCTATGCGAAGAGATAATAGATGGATAGATAGATGGATGAGAGATTTGATGGAAGGGCGCCGCGGGTGGAGTCTCTCGCGGCTCCGCGCTGTCTGCCAAACACATGCTAATTGGCGACGGTATGTGTGGCACCATACAAAGGGCGGATGACGTCACGGCTTCCTGCAAACAGTCATGGAAGTCTTGATCTAAAGTGTTGGTCAAAAAAAAAAAAAAAAAAAAAAAAAAAAAAAAAAAAAAGCGCTATTACTTTCGTTGAAGAAGCTGTTTGAACGCCCAAGTGACACTGAAGTGATCTCTTAAAGAGCAGAGGAGATCCGTCTTTATTTGAGTCCTTCTTTTAAGAGTAAAGACTGCGATCAGAGTTAGAAAAGAGAACACATATAAAGATCAAATCTGTATAAATATGAAAACATGTAAATGACAACACAAACACACACAGATATGTGTGTGTGTGTGTATATATGTACCTATATCTATCTGTCTATCTATGTAGACACACACACACGCATATATATATATATATATATATACATATATATATATATATATATATATATATATATATATATATATATATATTTATATATATGCATATATATTTATATATATATATATATATATATATATATATATATATATAATATGTATATATATATATATATATATATATATATATATATATATATATATATATATATATATGAGTGTATGTGTTTCTGTGCATATATATATATACGTATATATACATATATTAACCCATCCACACACACAATGCTTCTTTGGTTTTCTTTTATTCTTTCCCTTATGAAATGGTTGATCAAGTACGAACCCAAACTATACCAATTGCAATAACTTTATGAAAAATAGCTTAGTCTTTATAACAATACATTGGCTGTTGACCTTTCTTCCGCTGCCAATGTCCTTCCTTCCCGCCAACAGCCAGAACACAGGCTGAGCCATGCTCGTCATGTGTCCATACTCTGCAGACATAACACCAGGCGGGGATTAGGAATCGCTTTTAATTCTTCATTGAACCGGTAAGGCAAAGAAACGTGACTGAGGCTTTTCTCTCCCTCAGCCATGGCACAATCATTGCTTTCAATGTCGTTGGAACTTTATGGCTTTTGAATGTTCCCGTCTTCTATGGTATGGTAGATTTTTTTTCTTTTTTTCATTTGTACAGTGAGCGAATATTTTTTCTTTCCTTCTGAACGACGATTTTTTTTTTTTTTATCTTTTCATATTTCGTCTTTTTGTTCTTCTATTTCTACTCCTTCTCTTTCTTATATTTCATCTTCTTTATCTCATTCTTCTTTTTCATCTTTTTCTCCTCCTGTTTCTTCTTTTTCTTCTTTTCACTTCTTCTTTCTTCTTTATCTATTTCTTTTTCACCTTCTTCACCTGTCTCTTCTTTTTTTCTCATTCTATCATCTCTCTTTTCACTTCTTCATCTACTTGTTCTTTTACATCTTCATTCTCTTCTATTTTTTTTTCTTCTCTTTTCTTTTTCTTCATTTATTTCTTCTTTTACATCTTCTCATATTTTTTCTTTTTGTTCTTCTCTCCCCTCCTTTTCTTCTTTTACATATTCTCCTGTTTCTTCTTTGTTCTTCATTTTCTCTCTTCTTCTTCTAATTCCTCCCTCTTGTTCATGAGTTCTGATCACGTTTTCCCTTCTTATAGCGCAGAAGCTTCGCGCTTGTGTCACGTGCAAACCCAGTTCATTTTTGTTACGGTTCTTCATCTTTTCATTAATTCTTCTGCTGATTTATTTTATACAGGAAGTCAAAGCGTGTACCCAGTGTAAATAAAGGATTTAATTTGCTAAAGATTACATTTGAGAGCGAAAATTTCAGACAAAAGACGATCGTATGTCCTGATGTTTGGCCTTCAAGCCTAAATAATTTTCTCTGCCATTCCTTCTGTTATTGTTCTCAAGTAACAATAAACGATCGAAACGTTTGTTAGACTAGACATTTTCACCTTATTTTTCCTTATATTTGCTTATTGTTCCTTCTCCAGTGGTTTTAGTAATGTGTTATTCGTGTGTATGATGTATGTATTCTATTGTTATCGTTTTTTTTTCTCTCTTTCTTTCTCCCCCCCCCCCTTCTCTCTCTCTCTCTATCTATCTATCTCTATCTGTCTATCTACCTTCTAAGTATATCTGTCTTCCAAGCTGAGTAAAAAAAAAGTATTTACAGTGGACTGTAAATATTCTTTTTGCTTTCGGAATTATGACTTGCTACTAAGGTCCATTCATTCGGTTCTGTATAGACTGTTTGTATTAATACTTTTCATGTTCTGAGATTAGATTTTGATCAAAGAAACAAAATAGTTATCAAGAAACATATCTTGGGAGGATGCATTATTTACTATTATTCTTAAAATTGTTGTATGTTATTTATGCATAAAATATTTTTTGTTGTAGTTGAAAAACATAATTTGATGGTCTTGTGTGAAGAAAACGCGATGATTTTAAAAGCAATAATATATCCAGATTCTATTATCGATGGAAGTGTTTCAAAAAAATATGTATATCATCCCGGTAGGGTAGATTTGATGATAATTTAAAAAAAAAATAATCACTGGCAAATTACATAAAAGCTATTTCTATATCATATTCATATTCTTATTATAAAACATGTATATATTGGCATCAATGGGAAACTAACTTTAAACGCCCATTACTACACGTTGGTCTAGAATAGGGATTGGCAACCTGGAGTCTGTAAAGAGATTTTTTTTTTTTTTTTTTTGTTTCCTCAAAATTAACAGAAAAACGGTGCCTCTGGAGACGCAATGTAAACATACGAATAGAAATGAAGGAAATACATTTAATAATAAACGATAATTATAATGATAATGATGAAAATAATAATGATAATAATAATGATAGTAATAATGATGATAATAATTATGATAATAATAATAATAATGATAATACTGATAATGATAATGATAACAATAATAATGGTAAAATCATAATAACAGTGATAGCAATAACGATGTTAATAATAAATAGTAAATAGTAAATTTCGTGTGTGGACGGATGTGGCGATACAGTTGAAAAAAAAAAATTCTCTCGGTGCCATACTGTCTGCCAACCACGTGCTAATTGTTTACGGTTTGGGTGACGTCACGAGAGATCCTATGGAAAGGTATTTGACGTCATAGTTTTAGTCAGCTGATGTGGCAATATGAAAGAGAAATATAACTTGAATATGATATATGTTTCATGAGCTAGATACTCCTATTTTTTGTATCTCTTTCATAAAAAAATCATAATAAGGTAACCAATAAACCGAATATTTCATTCTCAAATCCCGAATCTTGCATCAGAAACCGTACCCTTGTTCTTTCACCTGAAGAAGATACGGGCGGCCACGGCAGCTGTTCAACTGGAAATGGTCATCAAAATGTTCTTCGAAATTAGGAAATCATTATGTGGAAACCTTCGTAGCTATTCATTATCTCATTTGCTGTAGTATGTTATCCTCTAGCACTCGCGTAGAAACAAAATATGGATATAAATGTGAATACACAATTATGTATACGATATGCGTATATATATATATATATATATATATATATATATATATATATATATATATATATATATATATAGATAGATAGATAGATAGATAGATAGATAGATAGATAGATAGGTTAATAGACATGTATGAATGTTAGGCGGGGAAATATTGAGAGAAATGTATGTGTGGATATGCATATGTATATATATATATATAAATATATATATATATGTGTGTGTGTGTGTGTGTGTGTGTGTGTGTGTGTGTGTGTGTGTATGTGTGCTATATGTATACATATACATACATAGATAGGTTAATAGACACATACATGTATGTGTGTGCGTGTGAGTGTGTGTGTGTGGTCAGAGCTGTGTGATCCGTTGCTCTGGTCTGATCACTGCCTGTCTTCCTACTCTCCATTCCCTGAGAGTCTCCCTCTGTTTGCCCTTAGTTCTATGGCCCGTTTCAGTGTTGACACAGTCAACTTGGGTCACTTTCTCTGTCCCAGTGTTTCCGGCTAGCAAAACGTAGTTACAGCCAGGAACCAGGTGCAGTTGAAGGCGAAAGAAAACACAAGAAAGCAGGAAGGAATATCAATGGCTTACATAAAAACTGAGAGAGAGAGAATGAAAAAGAGGAAAACCGAGAGAGTAACTTCACAGAAATAAGTGAAATGAAATCGTAGCCAAATTTCACTGTTAAAAACATTCAATATTTCAAGGGAACATCTATTTCTCATTATAATCTCATTTTTTTCTCTTATTTTCCCTTATTTAGATTCTCTTTATCATTTCCTTTCGTTCATTCTACCCTGAAATATATATACTAACGAATACATTTAGATAATTTCACATACCAAATTAATAGGTGGTGTTTTATCATTCCAATTTTCGTTTCCACAACAGAATGAAACATAATGCACATAAATATACGAATTTAGTCAACGATGTAAATGCAGCTGTGATAGAATTAGTATATATATTGTCGGCTGAAATTATATGTGCATATGATTTCCAGCCAAATTATCATGTGCTTGTATATGTGTGCCCTTTTCCGTACTGAAAGCATGAAAGCTTGGTGCTTCTATTTACTATTGACAACCATATTTACATCATGTAATGATAGTAAGACATATAAAAAACGTTTAAGTGTTTAAGATAACCGATTTAAGGACAGATGAATCTCAACTCTTTTTTCTTCTGTGTCATCTATTTTTTTTTTTTTTTTTTTTTTTACCTTTTTTTCATATCCCCTCAGACTGGATAATGTATTGCTAAAAAAAACATTAGTATAAGTATCACACGGAAGTTTATTTCAGTAATAATGGTTTAAATACATAGGTCCCTACCGGTCTTTTTATAAAAATAATAATAATACAATAGAAAATACTAAGAGAGAGAGAGGAGGAGGGGTGGGGGTTTGCCTATATCACTGTCCCTCTTCTAATTAAAAAAAAAATGCCCTCAAGGCTAGGATGGGCGTTTCCATGGTTTCCGGAAGCCAAATTTCGGGTTGACTCTTGAACCGGGATGGAAGTTCTTGGGATGGATGCTGACGTCGGCGCAGTTGACGAAGGTTTCCTGAGGACCACAACCCATCCTTTCGCCTCCGCCAGGACACGTGCCCCAGCTGTTGCCTTGGGTGTGAGGGAACCGAGTG
>BOPN01004578.1:115000-119976 GCA_017312705.2 Penaeus japonicus
TTACTTGGTTAAAAATGAAGCATCTTTAGTGAGACTTCAATTTGAAAGCTTTCCCGGGACTTTGCTGTATCTAATGCGCTTGTTCGTGAAAATACAAGGAGGACCTTTTTTCGAATCCAGGTTAGAGTTCCTATAGCTTATCATACGCGATTTCAGGAGCGATTTTATAAATGCGTAATCTCTTGTTTTTTTTCATATACTGAACAAGAAAATGAAGACCAGGCCTTTGAGAAGAACCGTTTAGGTTTCCTTTCCGATGCAGAAGACTCCCAGGCGGAGAGCCACTCCTTTCCTCGAGACGATAAGGAAACTCCTCGTATCCTAAGCGTCGGGAAATAAAAAAGTGGGAAATTACTCAAATTAAATAGATTATGACGAGTATAGAGCGAACGGTAGTAAGGGCATCGGGTAACTATCTGAATTGATCATGGCGAGTAGAGCGATTGCTAGTTATAGCATCTGTCTCTTTATAGAATATTTCGTCACGATAAATCTAATATAACAGTGAGGTATGCGACGATATGCTTCGTAAACTCGAAGCTTAAAACGACACTCTGCGCTTGCATGGGTGTGTGACGTCACCTATAGCCGTTCCATTAGTCCGTGTGAGATTGGTAGCTCGTGACGACATAGCGCGGCCATTTTGTTTCTTTAAAAATCATTCGAAATCGCTAGAGCAAGGAAGTCGTAGACACATTTAAGCGTGGCATGGCGGCGCCCGGAAGAGGCTTTATAAGTGGCAGCAATGTTCAAAAGGCATCAGTGTAAGCTACGTGATAGGGCATTGCAGGTAAGATTCCCTTAGAATGGACTCCATCATAGACGTATTTTACATGGAGTGTTTACTTGGAAAATGCATATAGATACATACATATATATATATATATATATATATATATATATATATATATATATATATATATATATATATATATTTTTTTTTTTTTTTTTTTATTTTTTTTTCTAAATATATATTTTTTTTTTCTAAATAGTCGATACCACAAAATCTTTTGGGACTAATTTAATGGCATCAGTTTCAGTCAAAATGATAACCAAAATGCGTGAAAATCGTGCACTGCAAATACCAATCATATCCTGCAATGAAAGAAAATAGGCCATTTATCACATAAAAGTTACAGGCCCCATCAAACTCAGTATAATAAAGTTACAATGATACAAAAAAAAAAAAAAAAAAAAAAAACTGGTCCTGCTTGAAATTTCCACCATGCAAAGTGATCAACAAAGGTGTCGGTCTCTTTATTAAATGAAATGCCTCACATAGATCCAACTCATTAACACATCCATCATACTAATTTTGGAATTACATATTTACATTTTCCTTTCTTAATTACCTCTTCAAGGAGACTCCTTCATCGGTCATTCAGTTTAAGATAATTAGGTGGAGATAATTAGCATATTAGCTATTAGCTTATCATACCATGTTGCCGATATTGCTCTCTTGCTTCGAATGCATTAGTTCACTGACCAATATTCCTGCAACGTCGCCTTGTTGCATAACTTGCAATATGCACGTTCATGGAGGTGGTCTTATAAATATGAAAATAATGCAATCTCTTTTATTTTGTATGTTTTTTTTATTTTATTGTTTTTCAAGTATTAGCTGTTTATTATCGTATTAGATTTAATTTGTATAGATTGTGGCATGTGGAAAAAATATGAATTTCATTATTGTTATTAGTATTAATTGTAGTGTCATCACCGTTATCACTACCAGTTATATTACTACTATCATTTTCATTACTATCATATATAATTATCATTAATATTATCGTTGTTACTACTATTAACACTTTTATTTTTATTAGTTGTAGCATAAATGTTATTATGAATGTCATTTCTATCATCATTATTATCTATATTCATGTTACTATCAGTCATTTTTATCATTACTATCATCATTAGAATTATCATCCTTATTATCATCATCATTGTTGTAATCATTATGATCATTGTTATTATCATTATCATTATTGTTATTATTATTGTTGCTGTTGGTATCATCATTAGTATTACTATCACTATTATTACATCGTTATCATCATCATGTATCATATATCTCCACATCGTATATCATATATCTTCATGATATAAAATCTTATCAACACCACGGAACTCTCTTAATTAACTGATCTGCTCTTTGATTAGAAGGATCATCGTCATGCAATGAAATCATGCACTTCCAGCCTCGTTATGCCTTTACACCAATTCTCCTCCAATGCTGATTTAGTTCAAGGTAATTAGGTCAGAATGATTAGCTAATCGGTCATCAGATTAGCGTGCTTCAAATCCGCCAGGTATAAAGGTTTCGGTTTATTGGTACGCTGAAGAGTTGGTGGTTGGACACGTGTGCGGGTGGATGTGTCGCCGCAGATTTGCTGAAGATTTCAGATTTTCGCTGTGGTTCGTTTCGTGTCCTTGAGGCATGTGTGCAGTTCTAAGAAACGTATTTAAAAGAGTGTATTTTATTGGTATATCACGTCCATTCCGGTTGGTTTTTATTGGCTTATTACGTCCATTCCGGTTGGAAAGGTTGCGAAATTTTAATATCCAGGAATGGTTTGCGATTTGAGTGTCGTACTTTTTTTTTGTTTGTATTTTTTTCTGGTAGATAAGGAATGCTTTTAGTTCTGAAGAGCGTATCTAACCAAGGGCATCTCATTAACATGTCACGAAATATTAACGGTCAAATAGTTTGAATAGACTGCGATTAAATAAAATGACCGTAGTTGAAAAGAAAAAAAGAAATACAAAAAACCTGACCTTGTTTATTTGGGTTAGTTAAGGAGTGTATACAATTCATAGGAACATATCTTATCAGTGTATTTAGTAAATATTAGTATCCAGTTTGAATATGTTACGATTCAAATACCGATTATATTCGTTACGTCGTGCTGTTTATTTTGACTAGTTTGGGAATGTTTGTAGTTCTGAGGGACATGTTTAGTTCAAATATATCTTACAGGTATGGCAGAAAATAATAGGGATTAATTGGCGTGGTAAGTTTGCGATTCAAATATTAAATATTTTTCCTGGACTAAAAAAGAACAAAAATAATTGATTAAAGGATCTAAGTACCATATTTCAACAAGTATGGATGTCTTTGAAACGTTCAGAATTTTTATGTCTATTTTGCGAGTCAATATATTTTCCGGCATTTGATTAAAAAAATAAGAAAATAAATCATGTACATACCTTCCACTCCATTTCTATTTTCTAAATCACATGGAATGAAATGGTCAAATCATATCGAGTGCATCGCCATTATCAACAATAATAATTCGATGCCCCAAAAAGATAATAATAATGTTGTATTATTATTGCCACATTCACATAAAAGTGTGAATTTCTATATACCTTTAGTTCGATGACAATAGTTTTTTTTCATTATGGAAGCAGTCATTTCCAATATTCTAGCTCATAAGCGGGAAAGGTCCTCTGCCAAGAATTAATTCATGAGTAAGTTACGCTTCACTTCATTTATCAACAGTTGCATTTGCATTCGTACTCAAATAATATTGAAAATCTCATTTCGCAGGAACATCTGAATATGCAAATACCGAAAAAACAACGACAGATTCGAATCCTTATTAGTCAAAACTACAACGTTTACTACAAGCTCATTTTATGGCTGAAAGTACACGACACATGATTAGTAATATTTATCTCCGCCTGCCTTCAGTTAAAGCGCCTATTGACTGTAATCAGGTGTTCAATTAGACAATGCGCTGGGTCTCTCTGCTAATCAACTTTATAAAGTGTGTTTATTTTAATCACAGTAATTAGCTAGAATGATTTCGGCAGTTTAGTTAGAATCTTCTTGGTATCTCTACTCTAGTTCACTCCTTTTGCGTAGAACTTATTCACTTTATTCACATGATTTACAGATGAATGAATGTTGAAAGAGGCATGCTTTGCTTATGGATAATCTGAACACGTAGAATCTGGTGAATTACATGAGTTTATATCAAGCAGAAGGACGTTTGTGTTTATATATTTAGTACCATCGAGCAGTTGCCAAAACGTGACCAAATTATATTTCTTATTTCACCCTGCTAATATAGAAATTAATAAGGCAATTTAGATTCCCGCTAGAGAAGATAGTATTACCTGCCTCAATGCAATACCTGGCTGCGTCTACACGTGCCCTTAATAATAACAAACATTTCTCATCTGACGCAAAGGTTCAGCAATCATCCCTCAAGAAATATCTCCTTATTCGTCTATCCAGCCACCTCCTATCCCACTCGCTCTTATCCCACTCTTATTTTTCTGTATTGCCTCTCGGATATATTCAACCTTTATTGTATTTTATTGGGTTTATTTTTTTATTTATCTATTTTTTAATTGAGGGGGAGGGGGTCTTCCCACTGGACATTTTTTTTTTTTTTTTTTTTTTTTTTTTTTTTTTTTTTTTTTTTTTTTTTTTTTTTTTTTTTTCCGGTTGGCCTTTCATCCCATTCCTTTAAGTACTGTTGTCTCAGTGACTCCTCTATAGAACGTAATAGTAAACACACATCCAGATCTTAGCTTATTAATCTTTAATTTCTTAGCTTGTCTAATTTCGCGACGGCTCTAATTCTCGACATTAATATCACTTCTGTCTGCCTGCCTCTTCATGGTAGATGTCGAAGGTCTACAATCGCTTCCATAAGCCCACAATGCTTTTAAAATGGTCTCATTCATCGGGTGGTTTATGTCTATCCGAGAAGGTATATATATCTCATGTTGCTGTTACATTTCTTGATATGATTATTGATCTATGATTTTTCTCGAGATTTTCTCCATGATACTGGAAAATATGCACTTAATACGGTGTGTCGCTGATTTAAATTCCGTTCACAGATGGTTATATCTGTATCTGATCCTCTGATGCAGGCTTATCATTTCCCTAAGTTTACAGGGATGTTATACTCTTTTTTTCTGTGTGACTTTTCATAAGTTCTAGGAATTTTGAT